>CM069074.1:37033015-37170515 GCA_035220775.1 Malus fusca | reverse complement strand
GGTGCAGATCTTGGTCGTAGTAACAAATATTCAAATGAGAACTTTCAAGGCCAAAGAGGGGAAAGGTTCCATGTGAACGGCACTTGCACAAGGGTTAGTTGATCCTAAGAGATGGGAAAGCCCATCTGATAGCGCGTCTCGCGCAGACTTCGAAAGGGAATCAGGTTAAAATTCCTGAACTGGGACGTGGTGGTTGATAACAACGTTAGGGAGTCTAGAGACGTCGGCGGGGGCCTCAGGAAGACTTATCTTTTCTGTTTAACAGCCTGCCCACCCTAGAAAATGCTCAGTCAGAGGTAGGGTCCAGTGGCTAGAAGAGCACCGCAGGTCGCGTGGTGCCCGTTGCGCATCTGGTGGCCCTTGAAAATCTGGAGGATCGAATACCATTCACGCCCGGTCGTACTCATAACCGCATCAGGTCTCCAAGGTGAATAGCCTTTGGTCGATGGAACAATGTAGGCAAGGGAATTCGGCAAAATGGATCCGTAACTTTGGGAAAAAGATTGGCTCTAAGGAATGGGCACGGGGACCCCAACCTGAAACCTGTCGGCTATCAGCGGATTTCTCGATTTGCTTCCACGGCGAGTGCGGGTTGTCGTGTGCCAGCCGAGGGAAAGACTGGGAACGGTTCCTTCGGGACTTTGAAGGAAAATTTGTGAAAACAAGTTCATTTGAGCAACATCTATGCTTGCAATTAACAATTAAACGGCGGAACCATGCTTGTATGCACTCAAAAACAAAACTTTACCCATGAAATTCAAGGCCTAGTAATTATGGTGAACCATGACTCAACTCAAGATCTAAGAGAAAGAGTTGAGATTTCTTTATACCTTTGAAGCACCTCTTTGCTTAGCAAAGGTTAATCACCCATGTGAGGGCCTTCTTTCCTTTGTCACCTTGCTCCTTGGCTCCATGGATGTGGATGGAGGAACTTTGCTTCTTGGCTCCATGTCTTCTTGGATATGGATGGAATAATTGGTTTCTCCAAAAGTCCCCAAAGTTGGAGACCTCTAAGTTCCGACACTAAGGATGGTTGAGGAATAAGATGAATGACCATGGAAAAATTAGATGCTAATAAATTCCCCCATGGTGGCCGACCTCTCTAAAGAGAAAGAGATAGCCAAAGTTTTCTCATCTTTCCTCAAAGAAAAACTCTAATGAAGAAAAGGCTATAAAGTCACATTTATACCTACCTTCATTGGAGTGGCAAACTTGTAATAGGTCCTAAACCCACTCCCTCTCTAAGCATGGCTGGCCTCCCTATTGTTAGTGGGTTAATTGCCCTTTTCTTTTAGTTGTCACACAACTTAAACCTTATGTGCCTTGTGGACCAAAACCCTTTTGTGTCCCGAAACCCAAACTAACTTAAGGCCCAAAACGAACCTTTGGTTTTAGATTAATTAACTTTTAATTAATCCTTGCCATATACAATTAAATTATTTAATTTTCCTTACTCATCTTCATTTTATCCTTCAATCATTACCTTATACGGTGTGCGATCCATTAGGTTCCTTTGAGAGAGGCAGTGGGCGATTAGAACTCTTCAAATCAATTGTGAATTGAAACTTACTTTCAATTCTCCCTTTATACACCTTTAGGGCTTCCACAAACCATGAGTGACACCTGGCAGTATGTCATGGCTACCCAAGCTAATCAGAAGAGGTTGAAGAACCTATTCAGTTTGGGATTACAATGCAATACGGTCTTTCTCTAATACAATACTCTTGACCACATTGTTTGCTTTGATAGTTTATTCATGTCTACTATCCAATGTGATTCTCTTACTTATATGATTACCTTGAATGTGATTTGGAACAACTTCCTAAATCTCATTCATACTCTGGCTAGAGATTCTTAATCATATCATAGAGTATTCTCCCTCAAACGTTTCGAAGGTTAGAGATCCCTTGTTGTGCATTCACTTGCCTCCATGGCTAAGTGGCTTAACCCCAACTATGTCATGGACACCCTCTGACAAAGGGACTTTGACATAGTCAAAGATCAAGGACCTAGCCACAAGACAAATATGATGCCTCAGGTCAAATGACTACTTTGCATTATCCCAACCATGAGTTCTCATGTGACATGAGTATGAGAACTCCTTGTTGATCGCGTTCAGTGGACTCATTCTCTATTGAGCACCTACATGCTTGTCTTGGTGTCAGTCACACCAATGACTCAAGACTAGTCACTCTCCCTAAGAGAAGACATAGCACGTACTGATCTTAACGGACTGTCAATGCCCAATTGGCAATCCTATGATCAAGAACGTTTAAGATATGTATACGAAAGAGAATGGTCTCATGAATCTAACTTCTTTAGATCACATTTTCCAAATTACATATTCCTTTGACTTATCGTTTAAGCATATAACATTTATATGAGACGGCTTTAAACAGTAATCTTTGCCCTTTATATTAAACTAGATTAGTTTAACATGTGAAATGTCCTGTAAAGTATCATCATATGATTGGATTTAGGGCACATTTCCAACAATCTCCCACTTGCACTAGAGCCAATCAGCTTGGTCATCAGTTATGATACCTCTTCTGAATTCATTTCAAAAATAACTAAGTAGTAGGCCTAGACAATGGATTTCTATATGTTATCCATAAAAGCAACCTTGAGAATAACAACATCACCATTATACATGATTCTCAATCATGTGGTTCAGTCTCTCATTTGATTTCAGATCTTTGATGAGACCTTGATTCCTTGGCTTGAGCTATCGTCCCATTAGTGTCGTAGTGTTGGCACACTAGAGACACTTTATGGTTGGAACCGAATGGAGAGTTCATAAATGAACTTTCCCATCTAAACAACAATGTTGTAAGCTTCTATATGCCGATATATTTTGCATGCATGATGGAACACACTAAAGTCATTACTTATAACGTTTCCACCCAAATATCTTTTTAGTCATAATAAAGAGATATCCTATTATCTCTTCAGTCATAATGAAGAGATATCCAGTGATGGATTCAATATTAGATTCATAATCTAATACGTTTACACTTCCATTCGTTACTCTAATTCTTCCTCATTCTTGAGCAACTATCCTTTAGTATTTCTCAAATACGTAAGGACTCACTTGACAGTTATCATGGTTCTAATCCTGCGCTTGCACTGATATCGTCGTGTACCATGCTAGTTACAACTCATATCAATGTTTTTCATACAATATGAAATACGTAAATCACCTTTCAGCGTATGCATAAAGGATTCTATTTACGCATTATGTTTCTTTGGGAGTCAAAGGGCACGTTCCCTTTGAGAAGAGCAACTTCTTAGTCTCACTAGAATTGTTCTTCTGATTGAAGTTTATCATATGAGAAACTTCCTAGCATCTTTTGTCTATAATTGGGCATTGATATAATCCAATTATATCCTGAAATCTATCATTATAGATTTTCATCCCAAGTATATCGACTAAGTCTCCCATATACATTCTATCATTATAGAACATTTAAAGTTATAACTTTATCCAAGAAGAATTCCTTTCATTTCCAAAATTAATATATCATATATAAATTCAAATTTAGGAATATGATTAACTCCCACTAATCTTTTGTAAACCTGGTAAACAAAAGATTCATTTACATCTTCATGAGAAATCAAATGATTTGATCTTTTCTCATGAGGCACTTATAGCTCCCACTAGCTTGCTTAGATTCCTAGTTTTAGACATATATTATCAAGACTACCTTGATAATGGTTTCGGAAACCCATATTATGTCCATACGTTGAATCACCGTTTAGTTGTAGCAAGCAATCTTCGAATTATTTGAAACCAAAACTACGTCAAAGATGGTTTTTTCCAAGTCAACCAATCTCTTTGATTGTAGTCACCTTAAGCTACCAATTAGCTTTGAAGGTTTCATTATTTCTAGTTAAATGGTATTATACCATTTCCTTGAGTATATGTTGTATATACACTCAATGTAGTCATAAGGATTTGCATTCTTATTTCTTTCGAATTAAGAGGTGTAACTCTATGACATAGTCATAAAGTTCAAACCATTCAACTGAGACGGTTTATAAATCCTTCTGGACTACTTTGGAGCTACTAGTGTAGGAACTAGGTTGTTATATTTGTTGATTATCATCTTGTCTCTCAAAGAACCCATTCTTTGAGTTCTATCTCTTGTTCATTTGCTCTATCTAAGGCAAATCCTATTGTAGGATTACAATGAACTACCCAAAAAATAACATTTGTTAGTTGGTTTATAGAAGTGATATCTAAAGGTTAACTTAAGGATATCCCACAAGATTGTTCTCAATCAAATATTGCTTATTAGCACACAACCCCAAATCTTAACACGGTTAAGACTTGTCTTTCTTTCCAACTACATCCTATGGAGTCATGAAAATTTTGGAAGATTTTCTAATTGACAATCATATTGTCTTAGAAGTATATATCCTATATATGGGTATTTGATTCTACTTTCCTTAATATCTTTCAAGGAAATGTTGGAAATATGCCCTGAAAGTCAATCTTTGGAAGAAACCTTTCAGGACAATGAATGGATGTATAGATGAATCTTATACATCAAATGGCAAAGATACTAATTAGGACTATCTCTATAAACGATATATGTCCTGAATAGTGAATCCATGGACGATGGATTGATGGAAGATGTAATCTAATGATGTTAGACTACATAGACCTTCTTCACATAACCATCATGTCCAAAAGTTTCCTGGTCATAGGATTGTCGGAAGGATACTGACAATGCATAGACTGGTACATACTGTGTCCGCTTCGATTAGAAGGATGGAAAGTTTCATCCCATTCGTGTAGTGACACTAAGACAAGTATGTAGGTGCTCATTAAGGGAATGAGTTCACTGAAAACAATCGAACGAGAGTACTTGCATGGAGGTCTACTCACATGTCAAGCAAGTAACTCTAATGGTTGGAATAATGTAAGTAGTCATTTGACTTGAGACATCATCGTTGTCTTGTGGTTAAGTACTTGATCTTTGATTATGTCAAAGTCACTCTATCAGAGTGTCCACGGCATCGTTGAGGTTAAGCCACTTAGTCATGAAGGCAAGTGAATGTTCAACAAGGAATCTCTAATCCTCGTTATGAGAGGATGAATACTCTAAGATATGATTCGGGAATCTTCGGCCGAAGTATCGAGCGTAATGAAGGAAAGCGTTACTATACGAATCAAATGAATCATATAAGAAGGAATAATCACATTAGGGGTTTGACATAATATATCCATACCCTAGTGATGTGATTGAGAGTATTGTTTTAGAGAAGGATCGAATTACATTGTAATTCCAACTGAATAGGTTCTCCTAACAAACTTCTACATTAGCTTGGGTAGCTATGATATATGGTTAGATGTCACTCATAGCTTGTGAGTTCTTCTAGGTGATTAAATGTAGTCGTCAAAGAAGAAAGGTGAATTAAAAGGAAGTTTTAATTCACTAAGTGATTGGATTAAAGATAATCAATTGGATTGGTGCCAAACACCTCACTGCCTTGCTAATTAGAACCTAAACTGATTGTACACCGATTCACTCTTGTAGTGAGTAATTAATGGATGATGGAAATAATTAATTGGATTAATTAAGTGTTGTGATTAATTTAGAAAGTCTAAAGAAATCATAAAAACGATAAAAGATCGTTTTGGGCTTAAAGAAACGTTCGGGTTTAATTGGGCCCATTGGGCCTAAACCCATTGGGTTTTTATTCAAGCATTGGATGACTTTAAATAAATAAAAGCCCAAAGCCCAAACCAACACAAAGAGGCCGGCCATTTAAAGGTGAGAGGGAGAGATATTTAGTCAAGTTGTTGACTAGGTTTCTTTTTGTCTATATAAGGAACTTTATAGAGATTTATTAAAGAGGGTTTTTTGTGTGTTTAAAACAACAAAGAGGCAAACGAAATATCTCTCTAAAAACACTACAAAGGCCGGCCACCTTGGGGGTGATTTAGCTAACAATTTTTCACCCTTTTGGTTATTCCTCCATCCATCTCACTACACTAGTGGGTGTGGATCTTTAGAGGTTTTCTACTTTGGAAACTAAAGGAGAACCTAGGAGCACTCTTTCTAACAAAGTGGAGGAGGCAAGGAGGGAGGCTAGGCTCAAGGAGTTCAAGGAGCAAAGGGCTTGGAGGTGGTCCATCCTTGGTCCTAAATCAAGATCAAGAGGTATAGATCTATACCTTCACTTTGTTCTTAACTTAAATGTTTTAGATGCATTATATATGAACCTATGAACCTTGAAGGGGATTTGCATGACTATAGCTTTGATATTATTTGATAACATGCTTCCGCTGCTTTCGTATATATAATTTGATTTGTATATGCATGATAGTCATTTTCGAAATCCCATATGAAAACTCATAATTTTCCCTTCAGGAAATTCTTCTAAAGTGTTATTTTTCCTTGGATCAAATCTAAGAAGGTAAATACTTTAGATGTCTTACTCATCAACTTACATTGTTGAATTATTTGAAACCTTTTGCAAAGTATTTCGACTTGTGTTTAATCAAAATAAATGATAGTCCAATCGAGAGTGATCTTCGGTGAATGTCATATAACATGAGTAGTATTATGTTGTGGACAAGTTCCATTAACATCTAAGTGAATTAAGCTCAACAACTTTGTGATTCTTTCTTCTTTTCAAAAGAATAAAGATTCGAATATTTCACCTCTATACAATTTTAACAAGAAGGCATTGGATCCGGATCTTGTTGGAAGTATGCCCACAAAGCCACTCATTTGATGTAATAGCTTTTTGGAATACTTAATATGTTAAACTTTTATATGTTTAACGGAAGGGCAATACTTATTGTTAATCACTATTTATTGAATCATGTGTTTAATCAATAAGAGAATCCAAGGGATGTATTTGACATAAGAGATAAGTGATCTAATGAGTTAGATTAAGGAGACCTTTCTCTTATGTTCATTCCTAAAACGTTCCTAGCCATAGGATTGCCAATTGGGCATTGACAATCCGCTAAGGTTAGTATGTGTTATGTTGACTCAAACGTGAGTATGAACTAGTCTCAAGTCATTTGGTGTTGGACACTAAGACAAACACATAGGTGCTCGAAAGAGTAATCGAGTACACTGAACTGCGATTAATGAGAGTTCAAACATACATGTCATGTACGAACTCTAAGGTTACAATATGCAAAGTAGTCCTTAGACCTGAGGCATCATAGATGTCTAATGGTTAGGTCCTTGATCTTTGATCATGACAAAGGCATTCCCTCGGATTGTCCACGGCATTGTTGGGGTCATGTGATCTAGTCATGTAGGCATATGAATGCACAACAAGGGATCTCTAACCTTCCATGGTGGAAGGAGTATACTCTAAAATATGATTCTAAAGTCTTTGGCCAAAGCAAATGAATATGACTAAGGAAGATGTTCCAAATCATATTCAAGGGAATCATATAAGAAAGTATCACATTGGATAGTAGACATGAAACAAACTATCACTTAAAACAATGTGGTTAAGAGTATTGTATTAGAGAAGGACCGTATTGCATTGTAATTGTAACTGGATAGGTTCTCCAACCAATTCTACTTAGCTTGGGTAACCATGACATACTGCTAGGTGTCACTCATGGTTTGTGGAAGCCCTATTGATTAGCAAACACTAATCATCAAAAAGGGAGAATTGAAATGTGGTTTCAATTCACAATCGATAGTTAAGAGTAACATCGCCCACTGCCTCGCTAATTGGAACCTAATGGATCGCACACCAAATAAGGATATATGTGAAGCAATTAAATGAAATGGATAAGCAATTAAATGGTTTAATTGAAGAATGGTCAAGATTAATTAATTAGTTAATTAATTATACGAAATGTTCGTATTGGGCTTTTAAGTTGGTTTTAGGGCTTCGGGGCCCAAAAGTGTTTTGGTCCACAAGGCCCATTATGTTTAAGTTGTATGACAACTAAAACAAAATGGGCAATAAGCCCAATAACCATATAGGCCAACCATTTAGGGTGAGGGTATGCAAGTTTGCTTAATTGCAAGTTTGCCACTCACCTAAGAAATGAAGTATAAATTCATCTTTATAGCTTTGTTTTCAATTAGGGTTTTCTAAGCTACTTGGGGATAGTTATCTAGCAAATTTACTTCCCTAAGTGATCCATTTTCATCCTCACAAATTACATCCTTGGTGAAGAGACATAGAGACATCAAACTTTTGGTGTTTTGGAGAACTAATCCTCAAATCCTCAAAGAAGCAAAGGAGCACTAAAAGGAGGAAAATCACAAGGAAGATCCAAGGAGCAAGGAGGTGACTTGAAGGCCCTCCACTTGGGTGAATCCCTTGTGTAATCAAAGATGAGCTTCAAGGGTAAAGAATCTCTAAATTCTTAATTCTCTTTAATGTCTTTAAAGAGTCTTTTGGTTCACCATATACAAGGCTTTGAAAGTCATGGGTTTCATGAATTGTTTTTGGATGCATGCCTACTTTAAAGAGTTAATTGTTAGCATATGTATTCAAATGTTCATACATGTTCTTAGCTAGGACAAAATTTTTCCTTCAAGTGGTATCAGAGCCTAGGTCTAGTGTATGGTGGATCCTTTTGGGTTTTGTGATTTTCATGTTTTATGATTTAAATGTTGTAAATGTTACAAGCTTTGTTCTTGCTTTGAATATAAATTTTGCTAGAAAATTTAGCATCTCAAATGTTGTAGATGTATTTCATTTAAGCATGAATATTGGAACTAAAAATTTGGTGCCATGTATTTTGAGTTTTCATAAGTGTTCTTCAATGTTCTTGGAGTTCTTGCCAAGAACAAAAAGTTTTGAAGTTTTGATTCAAAAAGTTTTATGTTTTTACATAAAGTTTTGATTTAATTTTAGTGGGTGATGGTTAATGATTAAGTAATTTTAATGGGAGACAAACTTTGTTTTAAAGAATGACATAAATCATTTCATACAAAATTTTATTTCATCTTTACCTCACCTAACATAACCCACTTACAAAACTTTGTATAAAATTTGAATTTTACCAATAAAAACCACTTATGGCAGGCCACCCTATTAAATAGGGTATTTTTGGGTGTTTTGTGCACTTACATAAAGTTTTGATACTTTTGTGTATTTGCATTTTGGCCCAAAAGTTTACGTTTTTACGTTAAGGTCCAAAAACTTTAAAGGACAAATTGTTTTGCTCCTTTAATGATGTTTTTGACATTATTAAAAATGTTTGGGTTCTAAGTTGTAATTACATGAAGTTGTGGACTCTTGTGTTTTTACAAAGTGACCCCAAAAGTTTTTGTTTTTAGAAAATGGCCCAAATTAGATGAGAACAAAATGGTTTGTCTCTTTAAATGAGAATTGGATTTTCATTTTATTTAGTTTCATTTAAATCAATTCTATGGATCCGAAAACCAATTGTTTTAAAGTTGTTTTCTTAATTAAATGTGTTTGATTAAGAGAAGGGTGATTATGAACCAAATGCCTCGATAATTGAGCTATGTGATTGGCCGCTTTACATTATGAATGTTTGGGCTTGGTAGTGTAGATTTGAATGTAATTTGATTAATTCAATTTGTTGTAAATGGACATAAGTCCATCATTTGTGTTGTAAAAGGGCATAAGCCCTTATTATTATTTCATGTATTCCTTTTGTTTAAATGTATGCAAAATGGAATAGTTGGGTCCAACGCCCAATAGGAAATAACGGTTTAATTGGATTAAACGCGTAACTAAAATCAACAACTACATACCTTAGGCCCAAGGTCCAACACAAGGCTCGTGTTGGATCAAATCAAACGGTTCATAATCATCCTAAAACCTAATATGACTATATAGTCCATATGAGGATGCAAAGCATTCGTTAGTAGTTCCATATAGTCTCGCTTGTTTCAACGAAACAGTGGGAGTATTATATACTACTAATTCATATAAACTTGGACCAATGGTTGTGATAGGCCCAAGTTCTTTTAATGTGATTAAAATGTTTTGATGTAGCCCAACGCTATTCCCTCAAACAAATATTTAAGTTGATAAGCGAGAGATGTTTAGAATATCTCTTCGTAGGCCTTCCACCGTGGTGGGTTCCAAGCGTTTGTGACTCATGCACCGGCTTCACCCTATCATGGGGGAGTACAAAGCATGTGCTTATATCCAGGAGGAATCCATATACATATGATGAGGTGAGTGTAGGCAACGAGGATAGCCAACATCGTATCATCATATGTATATGGATTCCTCCTGGATATAAGCACATGCTTTGTACTCCCCCATTTAGGGTGAGGGTATGCAAGTTTGCTTAATTGCAAGTTTGCCACTCACCTAAGAAATGAAGTATAAATTCATCTTTATAGCTTTGTTTTCAATTAGGGTTTTCTAAGCTACTTGGGGATAGTTATCTAGCAAATTTACTTCCCTAAGTGATCCATTTTCATCCTCACAAATTACATCCTTGGTGAAGAGACATAGAGACATCAAACTTTTGGTGTTTTGGAGAACTAATCCTCAAATCCTCAAAGAAGCAAAGGAGCACTAAAAGGAGGAAAATCACAAGGAAGATCCAAGGAGCAAGGAGGTGACTTGAAGGCCCTCCACTTGGGTGAATCCCTTGTGTAATCAAGGATGAGCTTCAAGGGTAAAGAATCTCTAAATTCTTAATTCTCTTTAATGTCTTTAAAGAGTCTTTTGGTTCACCATATACTAGGCTTTGAAAGTCATGGGTTTCATGAATTGTTTTTGGATGCATGCCTACTTTAAAGAGTTAATTGTTAGCATATGTATTCAAATGTTCATACATGTTCTTAGCTAGGACAAAAATTTTCCTTCAGATCTAACGATCCGAAGCATCCATGTATGACCAACTTGTAATTTATGTTTTAGAGGTGTCACAACTCAGTGGGATTAGTCACTACCTTGCAACCTTTTGGGTTTTAAGCATCGTTATATTCTAAACAGTTAACACGACCACATCATCTCTACTATAGAGACAATCAATTAGATTACAATAATCCAATCATTCATCAATAAAGAACAATGTTTTGTCAAACAGAACATTCATCCATCTCTTATAATGATGGAATTAAGTTCCTTTATTCAAATTGAAATGTAAAGACAATCTTTGTTTTCCATTTTCTTTGGTAGTTCATATGAGGAAGTTAGTGGTATCTACTTTCGCAGAGATCTATATTTTATTCACGTTCCAAATGTGAAGCACTTTCTCTTCTCTCATTAATCTTCTACTTCTTATTAGCCACACTCTTACAACGATTGTAAAACATAGTTACTAATACGGAATCAAGCATTAAAGTAGAAGAACCAACTATTTTGAACTATTCAAGAACAATTTACAACACCTTCGAAAGGTGTGCTCTTGACACTTGCAAGACATTTCTTGCAAATACCCCTTCCAATGTCCATCCTTTCATAAAGAAAGTTTGTTCCCTTGGAGTTATTTCATCTTCTTCATTTGACTTTCTCCATTGACTACAATAGTCATGGTCCCTAAACTCCCACTATCTCTTTTGAAACTTATTTCAATTGTGTTATACACATCAAACGATTTGGAGAGCGCGCAGTTATTGTTCACTATATAGTTTACAATAAACTTAGTGAACCATTTGGATGGGGATACAAAGGTGAAGTCATTGCCTAGTTTCCGTCTCCTAAAGTGGTTTAACACTTCAACACTCAATGATTCAAAATCATCATAAGTCCATGTTGATGGACTATATTTGTCAATCAACCATTATGTTCTAAACATGATTACAAACTTTCAGGAGTTGTTCAAGGCAATCTCATTTCTTCATACAACAATTTGTAAGTGAAGAATCATGGCACATAAAGTGTCCATGCCCTTGTGCTTACTTCTCAAGTTCCTTATTCATGTAACAAAGAAACAAGCACTAGTGTTTGCGTGAACTAAGGGTTGTTGAAAGAAACTCTTATTTCTCCATACAACAATTTGTAAGTGAAGAATTATGACATTACAAGTGTCCATGTCTTTGTGCTAATCTTCATAAGTTCATTTGTTCATACAACAAAGGAACAAGCACTTGTTGTTTGCGTTGTCCTCTTTATGATAGACTTATCTAACATATTCTTCCAATGATACATTATCAATAGGAAGATTGTGAGGATGAGACTACTTAGGTACATATTCAATCCATTCAAGACAATCTATGGGATTGTGGTACCAAGTCCGGAAACTAAAGCCTTCGACTTTTCTTTGTCAAGTTTTGGATAGTGTTTGCAAATATATATCGGTAAATAAATACATAACGAACATAAATTGATTGTGGCACCACTCACTATTTTCGGCAAATTTCATATCCCTCATCGAAATTCAAGAGTTTTGGACGAAACTCTTAGTAGGGTATGGTAGGTGTGGAGCCAAAAATAATCACAAAGCGACACATGGATTTTTGGGTGAAGATGACAAATTTACCCTCGAGGCATACCGGGTCTCCTACATGCAAGCAGTGGAGAATCATCCATAAACCAAATCAGGAGTACCCAAAATAGGTAACAAGTTCAAATTTGTCTCATCCATCCTCATTCCATAAGGTCCAAAAACCTCCGAAAACATTTGTTTTATTATGATAATTAGCCAATTAATATATTTATTCCTAATTAATATATTAATTGCTAATTGATGAAGGAAAATTTGTGGAAAAACATGTTCATTTAAGCAACATCAATAGCATGCTATTAACAATTAAAAGGCGGAATCATGCTTGCATGCACTTAAAAACAAAACATTAACCATGAAATTCAAAGCCTAGTAGATTGGTGAACCAAGACTCAACTCAAATCAAAGTGAGTTGAGAAATATATACCTTTGTAGATTCCTCTTTGCAAAAGCAAAGGCTAATCACCCAAAGAGAGGGCCTTCATTCCTTGCATCTAAAATCTATGGATTTGGATGGAAGAATAGGTTTCTCCAAGTTCCCAAAATTGAGAACCTCTAAGTATCTTCACCAAGGTTAGATTGGAGAAGAAATGAGTGACCTTGGAGTAGTAGGATTGCTAGATCCACCCTCCAAGGGGGCCGACCTTCTAGAGAGAAAAGGAGAGACATGTTCTCTCCAATTTTCTCCAAAAGAACCCATTATCAATTTTAGGCTATAAAGTTCTTTATATAGTCACTTCTTTAAATGACCTAAAGAACCAAAAACTCTAATTCAATACACATGGCCGGCCATATAAGGGATATGGGCTTTTGGGCCTTTGTGAATCTTTATTCATTAAATTGTCATACACCTTAAGTCAATGGGCTTGACGTTCAAAGCCCATTGGGCCTTAAGGTCCAAAACTATCCCGAGGTCTTTAACTAACTTATTCGTTTGATTAATTAACATATTAATTAATCCTTGCCATAAATAATTAAACCATTTAATTATTCTTACTCATCTCCATTGTTTCTTCAATCTTTACCTTACACGGTGTACGATCCATTAGGTTCCTTTTAGCGAGGCAGTGGGCGATTCTGAACTCTTTCAAATCGATTGTGAATTGAAACTTACTTTCAATTCTCCCTTTAGTGTTTATACACGTTTAGGGCTTCCACAAACCATGAGTGACACCTAGCAGCATATCATGGTTACCCAAGCTAATCAGAAGAGGTGGAGAACCTATTCAGTTTAGGATTACAAATGCAATACGTGAAGGAAAAATTTTGTCCTAGCTAAGAACATGTATGAACATTTGAATACATATGCTAACAATTAACTCTTTAAAGTAGGCATGCATCCAAAAACAATTCATGAAACCCATGACTTTCAAAGCCTAGTATATGGTGAACCAAAAGACTATTTAACAACATTAAAGATAATTAAGAATTTAGAGATTCTTTACCCTTGAAGCTCATCCTTGATTACACAAGGGATTCACCCAAGTGGAGGGCCTTCAAGTCACCTCCTTGCTCCTTGGATCTTCCTTGTGATTTTCCTCCTTTTAGTGCTCCTTTGCTTCTTTGAGGATTTGAGGATTAGTTCTCCAAAACACCAAAAGTTTGATGTCTCTATGTCTCTTCACCAAGGATGTAATTTGTGAGGATGAAAATGGATCACTTAGGGAAGTAAATTTGCTAGATAACTTTCCCCAAGTAGCTTAGAAAACCCTAATTGAAAACAAAGCTATAAAGATGAATTTATACTTCATTTCTTAGGTGAGTGGCAAACTTGCAATTAAGCAAACTTGCATACCCTCACCCTAAATGGTTGGCCTATATGGTTATTGGGCTTATTGCCCATTTTGTTTTAGTTGTCATACAACTTAAACATAATGGGCCTTGTGGACCAAAACACTTTTGGGCCCCGAAGCCCTAAAACCAACTTAAAAGCCCAATACGAACATTTCGTATAATTAATTAACTAATTAATTAATCTTGACCATTCTTCAATTAAACCATTTAATTGCTTATCCATTTCATTTAATTGCTTCACATATATCCTTATTTGGTGTGCAATCCATTAGGTTCCAATTAGCGAGGCAGTGGGCGATGTTACTCTTAACTATCGATTGTGAATTGAAACCACATTTCAATTCTCCCTTTTTGATGATTAGTGTTTGCTAATCAATAGGGCTTCCACAAACCATGAGTGACACCTAGCAGTGTGTCATGGTTACCCAAGCTAAGTAGAATTGGTTGGAGAACCTATCCAGTTACAATTACAATGCAATACGGTCCTTCTCTAATACAATACTCTTAACCACATTGTTTTAAGTGATAGTTTGTTTCATGTCTACTATCCAATGTGATACTTTCTTATATGATTCCCTTGAATATGATTTGGAACATCTTCCTTAGTCATATTCATTTGCTTTGGCCAAAGACTTTAGAATCATATTTTAGAGTATACTCCTTCCACCATGGAAGGTTAGAGATCCCTTGTTGTGCATTCATATGCCTACATGACTAGATCACATGACCCCAACAATGCCGTGGACAATCCGAGGGAATGCCTTTGTCATGATCAAAGATCAAGGACCTAACCATTAGACATCTATGATGCCTCAGGTCTAAGGACTACTTTGCATATTGTAACCTTAGAGTTCGTACATGACATGTATGTTTGAACTCTCATTAATCGCAGTTCAGTGTACTCGATTACTCTTTCGAGCACCTATGTGTTTGTCTTAGTGTCCAACACCAAATGACTTGAGACTAGTTCATACTCACGTTTGAGTCAACATAACACATACTAACCTTAGCGGATTGTCAATGCCCAATTGGCAATCCTATGGCTAGGAACGTTTTAGGAATGAACATAAGAGAAAGGTCTCCTTAATCTAACTCATTAGATCACTTATCTCTTATGTCAAATACATCCCTTGGATTCTCTTATTGGTTAAACACATGATACTATAAATAGTGATTAACAATAAGTATTGCCCTTCCGTTAAACGTATCAAAGTTTAACATATTAAGTATTCCAAAAAGCTATTACATCAAATGAGTGGCTTTGTGGGCATACTTCCAACAATCTCCCACTTGCACTCAAAGCCATCCTCCCATGTATCTAATACCCATCTTATCCATATGACGATCAAGCTGGATTTGAGTCATTGGCTTTGTCAGTGGATCTGCTACGTTATCAGCTGAAGCAACTTTGAGGATGTTGACTTTCCCCTCGGCAACATATCATCTTATGATATTAAAACGCCTATCAAAATGCTTGTTCTTTTGATGAGCCCTGGGTTCCTTGGCTTGAGCTATCGCCCCACTATTATCACAGTACAAAGTTACTGGTGATGTGATGGTTGGAACCACTCCAAGTTCAGTAATGAACTTTTTCATCCAGAACGCTTCTTTGCCGGCTTCAGCAGTAGCGACATATTCAGCCTCTGTCGTGGAATCAGCAATTACACTTTGTTTCTTGCTTTTCCAACTGACAGCCCCACCATTCAGAGTGAATACATATTCGGAGTTGGAACTTCTATCATCGACGTCAGATTGGAAATCTGCGTCTGTATAGGCTTCCACTCGCAACTCTGCCGCTCTTCCATAAACGAGGAACATGTCCTTAGTTCTTCTTAAGTACTTAAGGACCGTCTTGACAGCTGCCCAGTGTTCTGATCCTGGGTTAGATTGATATCGACTAGTAATGCTCACAACATATGCGATATCAGGCCTTGTGCATATCATGGCATACATGAGACTCCCTATGGCGGAAGCATAAGGAATTTCATTCATTAGCCGTATCTCTTCAGGAGTCTTAGGTCCCATGGACTTAGAAAGGTGAATTCCATGTCTCACAGGAAGAAAACCTTTCTTAGATTGTTCAATCTGGAACCTACTTAGCACCTTATCAATGTACATCGATTGGGATAATCCAATTAATTTTCTGGATCTATCACGATAGAGTTTTATCCCAAGTACATAAGATGCATCTCCTAAATCTTTCATGTGGAAGGTTTTAGACAACCACACTTTTACAGAAGAAAGTACTGCAGTGTCATTCCCGAATAGTAATATGTCATCTACATATAACACTAGGAATACTACTGCATCCCCAACGACTTTTTGATAAACACAATTGTCGTCTTCGTTTTGAGTAAAACCAAACGTTTTGATTTCAGTATCGAAACGAATGTTCCAGCTCCTGGAGGCTTGCTTAAGTCCATAAATGGACCTTTGAAGCTTGCATGCCTTAGTCTCTTCAGACTCGGACACGAAACCTTCGGGTTGAGTCATATAGAGCTCTTCCTGTAGGTAGCCGTTCAGAAAGGCCGTCTTCACGTCCATTTGCCATCTCTTTGAATCAATGTCGGACATTGCTTCAGTGTAGTCCCTAGGGTCCTCCTTTGTTTCATTGTCACCTAAAAGGTACAATTCATCAAAGTCATTTTTAAGCCAAACCTCATAGGTGGCTTACTAACCCGTTCAGATCTACGTGGAGCTAGGGGTTCAGGAACAGGGTTGTCAATATGTCGAGTGCTTGTTTGTGGTTCATTATTAATCTCATTAATTTCCATCTGTTTGCTTATAGTTCCTTTGAGAACGAATTCGTCCTCTAGAAACTTAGCAGTTCTGGCGACAAAGACTTTCTGGTCGTCAGGATGGTAGAACTCATATCCCATAGTTTCTTTAGGATATCCCACAAAATAGCATCTTACTGATCTCGCTTCAAGCTTAGTAGCCTCAAGCTTCTTGACATATGCTTCACAACCCCAAATCTTAATATGATTAAGACTTGGCTTTCTTCCATGCCATATCTCATAGGGTGTTTGTGAAACTGATTTGGAAGGTACTCTATTAAGCAAGTAAGCTGCTGTATATAGAGCGTATCCCCAGAATGTTACTGGTAGATCAACGGAACTCATCATAGAACGAACCATGTTCATCAAGGTTCGATTTCTCCTTTCAGAAACTCCATTAAGTTGTGGAGTTCCCGGTGGAGTCCACTGTGATATTATTCCACACTCTTTGAGATAATCTAGGAACTCATTACTCAGATATTCACCCCCTCGATCCGATCTTAGGATTTTTATCTGTTTCCCAGTTTGCTTCTCAACTTCATTCTTGAATTCTTTGAACCTTTCAAAGGATTCTGACTTGTACTTCATAAGATATACATAGCCAAACCGAGAGTGATCGTCGGTGAATGTGATATAGTATGAGAAGCCTTCTCTCGACGTAGTAGACATAGGTCCACATACGTCAGTGTGGATTAACCTTAGAATTTCAGTGGCACGCTCTCCTTTTCCAGTAAATGGAGATTTGGTCATCTTCCCTTTCAAGCAACATTCACAAGTACCCATCCGGTCATTACCTAATGGGCGGAAATATCCGTCTTTCGACATCTTGCGAATCTTATCAAGGTTCACATGTCCAAGTTTAAGATGCCACATCTTTTCTTGGTTAACTTCTTCTCTAGCCCTTTTGGGTTTTGAGGTATTCCCGCTTTCAATACAGTGCATCCCACTATTCGTCTCTAGGTGAAAAAGTCCCTCTATCATATTACCATGAGAGATAATACGACCGTTCAAGTATAAAGTGCAACTCATTTTGTCAAACAACACTGAGTGCCCATCTCGTAAAAGCTTAGAGATGGAAATCAAATTCTTTATACATGAAGGAAAATATAAACAATTTTTAAGTTCCAGGACTTCCTCAGAGGGTAGGTTAAGCATATAGGTGCCTATTGCTTTTGCAGAGATTTTAGTGCCGTTCCCAACTCGCACAACCATCTCCTCATTGCGCAGTGATTTGCTCCCTGTTAGTCCCTGCAACGTATTACAGATATGTTGACTAGCGCCTGAATCAAATATCCAGGAATTGGAGCCCACTGTAAAAGCACTCTCTATGACAGAAATAGTCTCTTCAAAAGTCCGTGTCATAAGGCTCGCAATGCGCACCCTGTATTTCTTCTTCCAACGTTCATCCTTTCCACAATGAAAGCATGTTCCTTTGGATTTCTTTGCCTTCTTCTTATGCAACCTTTTCCTTATCATTGCATTCTCACTCCCACTGTCCTTTTTGAAACCTTTTTCAAATTTACAGCACATGTCAATCATCTCTTTCAAAGAATGATCGAATCTATTCACTTTATAGTTTACGATAAACTTAGTGAAATCATCCGAGAGAGATGCAAGGAAAAAGTCTTGGGCCATTTTCCCATCGATGGAAGTTCCTAAACTTTGAAGATCTTGAAAGATCCTTTCCATCTTTTGTCCATGTTTATGGACCGATGTCCCCTTTGCCATTTTGGCATTCATTAGACTACAAATATTTGAGAATCGTACATTACTAGTCTCAATGTCATGCATCTTATGCAAACTTTCAACCATGGCACAAGAAGTGTCCATGTGCTTATGTAGCTTCATAAGCTCCTCACTAAGTGAAGTGAGGATTAAGCATTTGGCTTGTAAGTCATCCTCATAGTGTCTAACATAATTTTGACACTCCTCTTTTGAAGCTAGTTTCGTAGGAGGTACATGAGGAGGGGATTGCTTAAGTACATACAATATGTCTTTCACCTTTGAGACATTCTCAATGTGGCGATACCAAGCAAGGAAACGTTGGCCCTTTAGGCCCTTTTTGTCAAGTATAATGGTGGGTATAATTTTAGGCATGTCGTTCACTACATAACATAACATAAATCGAATTAGCATTGTTGTTTAAAACTATTTTGATTGGGTCTTTTAATCAAATAGTATCACCCACCATTTTTGGCAAATTCCACATCCCTCAATAGAATTCGAGAGTTATATTGAACTCTTAGTGGGTTATGGGAGACTCACCATTACCAAGCCCACCTCACGATGATACGATGTTGGCTAGCAAAAATAATGATAAGAGAATAACGCATTATTCATTTACAACCTTTTGTAATTACCCATCTCGTTTGGCCCCTAGAGAATGTTGCCTCACGATGATACGATGTTGGCACCATTGCACTTAGTTTAAGTTATTCCCACCATGCTTAGTTCGTGAAGGGGTTCAAGAATAGCCTCACGATGATACGATGTTGGCTATCCTCGTTGCCTACACTCACCTCATCATATGTATATGGATTCCTCCTGGATATAAGCACATGCTTTGTACTCCCCCATGATAGGGTGAAGCCGGTGCATGAGTCACAAACGCTTGGAACCCACCACGGTGGAAGGCCTACGAAGAGATATTCTAAACATCTCTCGCTTATCAACTTAAATATTTGTTTGAGGGAATAGCGTTGGGCTACATCAAAACATTTTAATCACATTAAAAGAACTTGGGCCTATCACAACCATTGTTCCAAGTTTATATGAATTAGTAGTATATAATACTCCCACTGTTTCGTTGAAACAAGCGAGACTATATGGAACTACTAACGAATGCCTTGCATCCTCATATGGACTATATAGTCATATTAGGTTTTAGGATGATTATGAACCGTTTGATTTGATCCAACACGAGCCTTGTGTTGGACCTTGGGCCTAAGGTATGTAGTTGTTGATTTTAGTTACGCGTTTAATCCAATTAAACCGTTATTTCCTATTGGGCGTTGGACCCAACTATTCCATTTTGCATACATTTAAACAAAAGGAATACATGGAATAATAATAAGGGCTTATGCCCTTTTACAACACAAATGATGGACTTATGTCCATTTACAACAAATTGAATTAATCAAATTACATTCAAATCTACACTACCAATCCCAAACATTCATAATGTAAAGCGGCCAATCACATAGCTCAATTATCGAGGCATTTGGTTCATAATCACCCTTCTCTTAATCAAACACATTTAACTAAGAAAACAACTTTAAACAATTGGTTTTCGGATCCATAGAATTGATTTAAATGGAACTAAATAAAATGAAAATCCAATTCTCATTTAAAGAGACAAACCATTTTGTTCTCATCTAATTTGGGCCAAAAACAATGACCACAACTTTTGGGCCATTTTCTAAAAACAAAAACTTTTGGGGTCACTTTGTAAAAACACAAGAGTCCACAACTTCATGTAATTACAACTTAGAACCCAAACATTTTTAATAATGTCAAAACATCATTAAAGGAGCAAAACAATTTGTCCTTTAAAGTTTTTGGACCTTAACGTAAAAACGTAAACTTTTGGGCCAAAATGCAAATACACAAAAGTATCAAAACTTTATGTAAGTGCACAAAACACCCAAAAACACCCTATTTTAAAAGGGTGGCCTGCCATATAGTGTTTTATTGATGAAAATTCAAATTTTATACAAAGTTTTGTAAGTGGGTTATGTTAGGTGAGGTAAAGATGAAATAAAATTTTGTAAGAAATGATTTATGTCATTCTTTAAAACAAAGTTTGTATCCCATTAAAATTACTTAATCATTAACCATCACCCACTAAAATTAAATCAAAACTTTATGTAAAAACATAAAACTTTTTGAATCAAAACTTCAAAACTTTTTGTTCTTGGCAAGAACTCCAAGAACATTGAAGAACACTTATGAAAACTCAAAATACATGGCACCAAATTTTTAGGTCCAATATTCATGCTTAAATGAAATACATCTACAACATTTGAGATGCTAAATTTTCTAGCAAAATTTATATTCAAAGCAAGAACAAAG
This sequence comes from Malus fusca, assembly GCA_035220775.1. Lineage (NCBI taxonomy): Eukaryota > Viridiplantae > Streptophyta > Magnoliopsida > Rosales > Rosaceae > Malus > Malus fusca. The sequence goes on along the minus strand of CM069074.1, from coordinate 37,149,494 downwards.
CTTGTAACATTTACAACATTTAAATCATAAAACATGAAAATCACAAAACCCAAAAGGATCCACCATACACTAGACCTAGGCTCTTGATACCACTTGAAGGAAAAATTTTGTCCTAGCTAAGAACATGTATGAACATTTGAATACATATGCTAACAATTAACTCTTTAAAGTAGGCATGCATCCAAAAACAATTCATGAAACCCATGACTTTCAAAGCCTAGTATATGGTGAACCAAAAGACTATTTAACAACATTAAAGATAATTAAGAATTTAGAGATTCTTTACCCTTGAAGCTCATCCTTGATTACACAAGGGATTCACCCAAGTGGAGGGCCTTCAAGTCACCTCCTTGCTCCTTGGATCTTCCTTGTGATTTTCCTCCTTTTAGTGCTCCTTTGCTTCTTTGAGGATTTGAGGATTAGTTCTCCAAAACACCAAAAGTTTGATGTCTCTATGTCTCTTCACCAAGGATGTAATTTGTGAGGATGAAAATGGATCACTTAGGGAAGTAAATTTGCTAGATAACTTTCCCCAAGTAGCTTAGAAAACCCTAATTGAAAACAAAGCTATAAAGATGAATTTATACTTCATTTCTTAGGTGAGTGGCAAACTTGCAATTAAGCAAACTTGCATACCCTCACCCTAAATGGTTGGCCTATATGGTTATTGGGCTTATTGCCCATTTTGTTTTAGTTGTCATACAACTTAAACATAATGGGCCTTGTGGACCAAAACACTTTTGGGCCCCGAAGCCCTAAAACCAACTTAAAAGCCCAATACGAACATTTCGTATAATTAATTAACTAATTAATTAATCTTGACCATTCTTCAATTAAACCATTTAATTGCTTATCCATTTCATTTAATTGCTTCACATATATCCTTATTTGGTGTGCAATCCATTAGGTTCCAATTAGCGAGGCAGTGGGCGATGTTACTCTTAACTATCGATTGTGAATTGAAACCACATTTCAATTCTCCCTTTTTGATGATTAGTGTTTGCTAATCAATAGGGCTTCCACAAACCATGAGTGACACCTAGCAGTGTGTCATGGTTACCCAAGCTAAGTAGAATTGGTTGGAGAACCTATCCAGTTACAATTACAATGCAATACGGTCCTTCTCTAATACAATACTCTTAACCACATTGTTTTAAGTGATAGTTTGTTTCATGTCTACTATCCAATGTGATACTTTCTTATATGATTCCCTTGAATATGATTTGGAACATCTTCCTTAGTCATATTCATTTGCTTTGGCCAAAGACTTTAGAATCATATTTTAGAGTATACTCCTTCCACCATGGAAGGTTAGAGATCCCTTGTTGTGCATTCATATGCCTACATGACTAGATCACATGACCCCAACAATGCCGTGGACAATCCGAGGGAATGCCTTTGTCATGATCAAAGATCAAGGACCTAACCATTAGACATCTATGATGCCTCAGGTCTAAGGACTACTTTGCATATTGTAACCTTAGAGTTCGTACATGACATGTATGTTTGAACTCTCATTAATCGCAGTTCAGTGTACTCGATTACTCTTTCGAGCACCTATGTGTTTGTCTTAGTGTCCAACACCAAATGACTTGAGACTAGTTCATACTCACGTTTGAGTCAACATAACACATACTAACCTTAGCGGATTGTCAATGCCCAATTGGCAATCCTATGGCTAGGAACGTTTTAGGAATGAACATAAGAGAAAGGTCTCCTTAATCTAACTCATTAGATCACTTATCTCTTATGTCAAATACATCCCTTGGATTCTCTTATTGGTTAAACACATGATACTATAAATAGTGATTAACAATAAGTATTGCCCTTCCGTTAAACGTATCAAAGTTTAACATATTAAGTATTCCAAAAAGCTATTACATCAAATGAGTGGCTTTGTGGGCATACTTCCAACAATACGGTCTTTCTCTAATACAATACTCTTGACCGCATTGTTTGGTTTGATAGTTTATTCATGTCTTCTATCCAATGTGATTCGTGTGCTTATATGATTACCTTGAATGTGATTTGGAACGACTTCCTAAATCTCATTCATACTCTGGCCAGAGATTCTTAATCATATCATAGAGTATTCTCCCTCAAATAGGTTGAAGGTTAGAGATCCCTTGTTGCGCATTCACTTGCCTCCATGGCTAAGTGGCTTAACCCCAACTATGCCGTGGACACCCGTGTATGGGTGACATTTGACATAATCAAAGATCAAGTACCTAACCACAAGACAACTATGATGCCTCAGGTCAAAGGACTACTTTGCATTATCCCAACCATGAGTTCTCATGTGACATAAATATGAGAACTCTTCGTTGATCGTGTTCAGTGAACTCATTCTCTATTGAGCACCTACGTACTTGTCTTGATGTCACACACACCAATGACTCGAGACTAGTCACTCTCCCTGAGAGAAGACACAGCACGTACTGATCTTAACGGACTGTCAATGCCCAATTGGCAATCCTATCTGTGATCAGGAACGTTTAGGATGTGTCTACGAAAGAATGGTCTCATGAATCTAACTTCTTTAGATCGTATTCTCTCAATCACATATTCCTTGGACTTATCGTTTAAGCATATAAGATTTATATGAGACGGCTTAAACAATAATCTTTGCCCTTGATATTAAACTAGATTAGTTTAACATATGAAATGTCCGTAAAGTATCATCATATGATTGGATTTAGGGCACATTTCCAACAATTGAATCACCAAATAACACCTCAAAACACACTTAAAGGCTGGCCACACCCCATTCCCTATATATATGACCCTATTTCTTCTGAAAAGCTAGGTTGATACTCTTGCAAAACTCCCAAAAACTCTCCAAATACTTTTCTCTCTAAATTCTAACTTTGGCATAAGAGGTTCTTCGGCCAAAGCCCCCCCTATCATCGTGGGTGCGTGAGGCTCTTGGCCTTGACCTAAGGTGTTAATTGTTTTGTAGGTGCAATTTTGTCCAAGAAGAAGAAGGCGAAAATTTGCATCCACAGTAGGCTCACTATTACCAAGCCCACCTCACAATGATATGATGTTGGCTAGCATCAATAATAATGAGAGAGTATGCTCACTCATATGTAAGTACCCATCTTATTTGGCCTCTAGAAAATGATGCCTCACAATGATATGATGTTGGCTCCATTGCACTTAGTTAAGTCATTCCCACCATGCAAGTTCGGGTAGGGGTTCAAGAACAACCTCACAATGATACAATGTTGATCATTCTCGTTGCCTACCTTCACAACATCATGTATGCATATAGAATTCCTCTTAAGTGTAAGGACACACTTTTTACTCCCCCATGATAGGGTGAAGTCGGTGTATGAGTCACAAACAATTGGAGTCTACCACGGAACTTAATAATGTTTTGGTTGAGGTTTTTTAGGTCTCATCACATACAAGCATGCATTTTAATCTTATTGAAACAATTTGGTCCTATTACAACTATTGGTCCATGTGATTGATTTAGTAGTATATAATACTCCCACTATGCTTGTGATGCGAAAATAAATTCACGCACAAATTTAAACCCTATTTGTGACAGTTGTAGTAATGCTGTAAGTAGGGATCGTTCTAACCGGGGATTAACTAGGGATGCTAACCAATGTAAAATTAATTTAAAAACGTAAAAACAAAATCTAAAATACTAAACTAGACTCAAAACACTTAAATAGAATAACTCAAAATAAAACTAACAAATAAACTAAAATAAATCAAAAGACTCAAAACAACTCAAGACTTAAGAAAACACAAACTAAAATGATTTCTAATAAATCTAACACTTTAAAATAAAATGGGGGATTGATTTTGATGAAAAGTAAATTAAACTTAAATAAATTACAAAATTGACAAAAACATAAAATTAAGGTAAAATGATTAATGACGGACTGGCTAGAGGATTATTCTCCACACATGCCACATATGCAACCTAAATTGATTTTCAGTTGTTCTTTCAATAAATTGTAAATTCTCAACGCCCCAAGTTAATTAGGTCTGCTTAAATTAACCTTCAGATTTTCCTACTTTTATTAGGTTGGATGATTGCATACGACAACCCAAAACATTCCCTACAAGTTCCCTACATGAATTGCATAATAGAGATACAAGCAAGAATCATTAAGTTTTATGAAAATCATAAGCATTGACGAGGCACTTGTTACTATGAATTGCATGAAACTTATGCCAAGAATTTACCTAACGCGATCGTTTATAAGCGACCTTCACTACTTGTGAATATAAGTTCATAACGATTAGGTGAAATTCACTTATATTCTAGCATCAAATTCATGCATGTAAATTAAGTATGCATCCTTAATCGACATACAAAAATAAGTTATCAATCAAGCAGTTAAGCAAATTAAATCACAACTCAGAAATCACAACTGAAGGTAATCAATTCAAATTACAAATATATCCATGGTTTTGAATTAAACTCTAGCCAAAATAAAATTAGTTACACATTATTAAAATTAAACAGGAGTAAAACTTGAGTTTAGGAACGAATTAACCGAGAGAAATGGGGCTTGCTGTCCACTGCGTGTCAAGCTGCCTGGAAGGCAGCTTCCTTTTTCTTCTTTTCACGCCGACTCCTCCTCGCACGCCTCTCACCTCCTCGCTGGTTCCTTACACGTGCTGCCAAAGCAGCCTTGCTGTCTCCCTGCCTTCTGCGCGTCTGTCTCTCTTTCCAAACTGCCAAAAGGCAGCGACCTCCTTCGTCTCCTGCTCCCTGCTCACGCAAGCTGCACGTCAGACTTCCCCACTAGCTGCCAGGCAGCTGTTCTTCTCCTCCTGTCCTTGTATTTCCCTCTTTGCTGACTGACCTGCTCAGTCTCCTCCCCGCAAGCTGCTTGCTGCTTTCTCTGACCTGTCCTCACGCAGCCTCACACGCTTCATGCGTGCGCCACCTGACTCGCCAGCTTCCTGCGTTCCCAACGTTGCGCTGCTTCTTTCTGCCCTCGCTCCAGTCCCGACCTGCCCTCGCAAGGCCACACGTCAGTCCTCTTCTCCTTCCAGCTGCCTAAAGCAGCTTGCTCGCCAGCTCCCCGCAACTGCACTGCCAAATCTCCCCTTCGCTGCCCAGCTGCCTCAAGGCAGCGCCTTCCACCCTCGCGTCCGTCCTCGAGCTGCCAAGGCAGCGTGCCTTTTTCTCCCCCTCTCGCGTCTCACGTTGGCCAGCTACTATGTAGCCTTTTCTTTCCTGTCTTATTTCTGCTCGTCCGCGTCCTCCTCTCTGGTTCCGCTTGCGACAGCTGCGCCTGGCAGCTTCCAAGTGCCGCTGCCTCCAGGCCTTTCTTTCCTATTTCCCCCCTCCCCAGGAGGTATGAATATTGGACCCTGATATATCGTGCCTGTGTGTGATAGAGGTCAGGAATTAGGAATAGGGAAAAATGGGAGGAAGGCAGGTGGTATTATCTGCAAGTGGGCAGCTGTCTCCCACTTCTCTCTATTATTCTATTATTCTATTATTTCCCTCTTCTCACTGCTCTCCTTTCTTTCTCCGCATGAGCTCTCTCTATCCCCTCTGTCTTCTTTTCAAGCCTCATACACCTACCACACTGCACAATTGTTTTTCTTATCACTTCCACGCTGCACACACTTTTCACTTATTCCTTTCTTCGTGCTCCACCATTAGCTGAGTGCTAACAGCCTCTTTTTCTTTTCTTTTTTTATTTATTTTTCTTCTCCACTTACCACAACAAAATATATAACAAAATACAAGATTAATGTTCAACAAAAATCATGGACCGATATTTTCTTTTTATTATTTAAAACTCATTTGTGCTATTTTTATTTTCTTTGCATAACAAATCTTATAAACACAAAAATAACGTAAATAGCTCGAAAATATAAGGAATTAACTAAGAAAAGACGAGTGAATTTGAAGTAAAAATATATATAAATATGATCCGATCAAATACCCCCATACTTCGCTTTTGCTAGTCCTCGAGCAAAACAAAGAAAACATGAAAAAAATACTAACATGAAAAACATTAGTTTCCCCCTATGTGACCCTCATAGAATTTCATTCGAGAAAACAAATCATCAAGAACCATAGCTAGCACCAACAAACTAATCCAAGTTCATCTTCCTTATTCAAATATTAGCAGTAATCTTTGAATCATCCTTGAAGTGTAGTGTGTGAGATAGCCATGCTAATGCAATTTCAAGTTTTTATTTTTAAAATCACCATATGCAAACTAGCAACCTTCTCACTGGGTATACTCTCAATCACACATGTGTTTAGTTTAAATGTGTTTCGCTCAAAGAAACAAATGTGAAAGTTCTACCATAAGCTTGCATAAAGATCACTTCTCCACAGTCATAATTGAAAAACTTAAATCAAGAGGACTTTTATTGGATGTAATGAGGCTTCGGGATAGGGTTATTGAAACGAAAGAATAGGAAAACACAAGTTCCAAGCTACATTGCAAGCAATTCTTTTGTTTAGATTTATAAGAACTCAAACTTTCCAGCTATTCTTCAAGTCACCAACCACACCCATAAACTGAAACTTTAAAAACTTTTTATTTTCTTTGTATACAATCTTTCTTTTCTCTTTTCCTTTTTTTTTTTTTTTTTTTTTTTTTTTTTTTTTCAAACAGAAACAAATATGAAAAACCCCCACACTTATTCTATTGCCAAAACCCCTTCAAAGTACTTCACAAACATTTTTCATAAGACAATTTCACATTGCTCAATAGCTCGCTTGGAAAGGGTAAGGAAGATTATTTCGGGCATAAGGGTAGACATATCTGGTGATAAGAAATAAAAGGTTCACATATACGGCACAAATTGGCAATCTAATGATATCATTTTTCTTTGGGAAACAAGGTTATTTGGGCCATGGTGGTAAACCTAATGCCTCTATCATTTTCAAGTTCATGCAATCAATGACAAAAATTTCGAAAGATCGTTATGCAAGTTCTAGAGAAGTATCTCACATAAGTTCATCACACATGAAAGAATAGGAGTGTATGAAAAATGCACACACTTTCAATAGGCTCAAAAACTCACATAGGATGTATATGGTCACTAAATTCCCATATGGAGCTTTAAATCATGCTTTAGTTTCACATCAACAAGGCTATGTGCATTTGGTTTTTCAAAGATGATCAAATATGTACAAACTAACACGAGAATTAGGAATTTCACACAACACATGTTAACTAAGTTCTTGATCATCATGGTTCAAATTTTATCCAATTATATCATTGGGTCGGGAAACTAACAAAAATCCAATTCAAAACAATAAGGAAAACAAGGAAATATTTTTGGATTTTTTTAAATTTTCCGATTTTTTTTTTTTTTTTTTTTTTTTTTTTTTTAAACAAAACTAATTAAGAAAACAAAGCAATAACATGGAAACAAATGAAACCAGTTCAAAGTCGAAGGTATAAAAATTTTCAATTTGGTCATTTTTAGACTCTTTACCCCCACACTTAAACTAGACATTGTCCCCAATGTCAGAAAATATAATAAAATGCAAATAACAAATAAAAATAAAGTAGATAAATATAAAGAAACAAAATAAAGCAATAGGACTGAAAACTTCCCTAATTTGCAGAAAAAATCAAGCGATGACCGCCAAGCTAAAATTCTGCAATCAACTTCAAGGGTGGAAATAACCAAAAGTTCCTGCAAAGAAGAGAAATAAGTCAGTTAAGCACGCAAGAAAATATAATAAAAAAAAAACAAACATACGAAAAATTGAAAATGAAAATAAAAAACAATGAATAGAACTAATAAGTGATCATTGGTCCTGTTTGGTGACTTTCCACAGCTTTGAACTTGAACTAGCCTCAGGAACTTCTTAGCAAGGAAAATGAGACTTGATTGGTGGTGTTGTTGAAGCTTCTCGAGCTCTTGGTTTCAACTCGGACTCCTTCTGCCGGGTTGATTGAGTCTGCAGGCTACATTCTTCTCTTTTTGTTCTTCTGCATGGCAGGTAGGCACGAGGAATAGGTGGTGGTCTGCTTCTTTGTTCAATCTGTCCAAGTGCCGACCGATTGCCTTTCTTTCACCTTGCCCCGTAGCCAAGAGCAAGGGTAAAGGAAAAGCATGCCATGAGAAATCTTTGCCTCTGACTCTGATGATATGGGATACTTTTGCTTTTGAAGAAGTATCGTTCCACAGGTGTATGCTTGAACTGGGCTGGGGAACTTCTTAGCAAGGAAAATGAGACTTGATCTTGAAGATGAAGCAGCACCTTGTCTCCACATGCTTCAAGTAACATTTTCACTTGCCTTGGCTGTTCTCCAGGCAGATGTGGCGTCTTCTTCGGAAGTACATCAGCGGTTGAAGATGAGCACTCGAGAGCAATGCTAGGTAAGCAATCAGGAAGGATTTCCAGGCAGTCGGTTCTTAGATTGGAAGATTGACACCGAATGCTGGCTGATTGCCCGCTTTCTCCTTATCACAAAGACAAGGAAAAGGACAGGGAGAAAGCGTGATATGAGATACTCTTGCTTTCAACCTTCATGATATGAAATACTCTAGCTCTAGATGACTTATTTGCAAAGGTATCCCAGGGAATGAGAAACACAGAGAAACTCGAGAGGGTTTGTTGGAAAGGCATTTTGGGAGATGAAAAATTTCGGAGATGAAGAAGTGTTGAGAGTGTGCCTTTGCTGTTGAAGGCGAAGGTAGACGTTTATAGAACTTTTCTTCACAACCGAAACTGTTCCTTTACCCCTGTCGGCAGCCGGTGGATGGATGAACAGTACAGGTTACGCGCTTTCTGAAAAAGCAACCCGTAATTTGCGCAAAGCTGACAGCGCGTGACGAGTGACGACAAATCAGGAAAAGCAGCTCGCCTCGTGATTCCTGACCGCTCCAACTTTTGAGAGAGAGGCGCCCAACTTTTGAGAACGGCGTCCGACTTTTGAGACGGAGACGCCGCTTTTGAGAAAAGAATCCGGCTTTTCAGAAAGGAGCCCGGCTCTTCGATTTGCGAGAGGACGCCTCTTCGACTGCTGAGTAGCGCCTCTTGATTTCTTCTTTTTATAGAGGCGCAATTTTGTTCCACAACACACTTGAGCTCCCTCCTGTAAACACTCACTCCTGCAAACACTCCCTCTTGCACTTCTTTTAATCTTGATCATTCCGACTCTTCATTCTCAACACCTTCAGAAAATGTCTTGCCCTTCTGACCGTCGCCTTAACTTGAATGTTGGGGAATATAGTGATATATCTTCTCCAACCAACATTTGGCAGCCGTCCTTCATATCCCCAAATGGTCCTCTTACAGTTGGGGATTCCATGATGATGAACGAAACAACCGCATCGGTGGTGGCCAGAAATCTGCTCACTCCTAGAGACACTAGGATACTTTCCAAGCGGTCCGACGAACTGGCTGTTCAGGACTCTATGGCTTACAGCGTCCGATGCGCAGGCTCCGTATCAAACATGGGCCAGCGCCTTCTTGCACGAACTCGTCAGGTGGAGTCGTTGATGGCTGAAGTGGCTAGTCTTCGGCAAGAGGTCAGAGTGCTTAGGCATGAGAACAGGGATTTGCACATGCTCGCAACCAATTACTCCACAAGCATGAAGAGGAAGCTGGATCAGATGCAGGAGTCCGAAGTACGGATTCAGAGTGATCATCAACGGTTTATGGCGTTACTCCCGAGGTTTATGATGCCTTCGTCCTCGGGTGCCGCACCAAGTATTGAGGCTCCGAATGATCCAACTCTGGCGCTTCGTCTTTCCAGGGCTCCGTCGACCTCCGAGGCACCACCTACCAACGACCAATGAAAGCTATTAGTTTTACATTATTGTAAAATATTTATGCTTTAAGTTTATTTAATTATAAATATAAGTATTTTTGTTTTTTTTTTTTTTTTTTTATCAATGTAAAATAAGTAAATCAAAGTAAAAAGACTATGTTTAACTTTCTAAACAAAAATCACAACTAAATAAACAAAACAAAAATCACAACTAAATAAACAAAACAAAATGAAAGCAGTAAAGAGAAGGGATTAGGAATGCAAATCTGATTGTGGGTGATTCCTAGGCCTCCCTTCATTATTCACATGCATGGGTTTATCCTTGAACGGACGGTGGTACTTGAAATGATCCGACAACGGTCTAAGTTCTAGTGACGGTGCCTGAATCATCAAAATTAGATTGTTAGTATAACTTAAAATTAAAATTGGAGAAGATGGCTTAAAATCTCGATCAAACTCAATCACAAACACCACATCTTGGAATGTTTCAGGGACTTTGCACTTAGCCAGATTGCATGTGATGATTGTGACATGGCCCCTGTTATCAAACTCAACTTCCTTGGCATTTGTCTCATGCACAGCCTCTTGGATGTATTCAACAAATTCTCCGGCCACCTCATTTTCTGGAATAATTCTTCTTGGTGTACACGTCTCTTTGAACGTTTCAATACCATCGGGAACTTGATTTGGTACACCAAGAATTTGGATATCACTTTGCACCTTGGGAAGATCTTCCACAACGTATTTTTCATTCACTTCTTCCTTGGGATTTAAAAACCTGCAAGGAAAAAGGACATTTGGTGGAACGATGTCAGAATGAATTGAACTTAGAACCTCCTCACCTGAGTTGGATGGCATAAGGACTTGAGCGGTTTGCGATAAGAATTCTTCTAAACTGCCCAAGTCGTCATCCTCATCTTCTTCTTGAAGCGGCAATTCATCCATGTTCGCGCTATGTTTGGATGGTTCTGGGACAGCTTCATCCTCCCGGTCACCTTCCAAGGTGATGGCTTCATCGATTTCACTTTCTGCCTTTGAATTTTCAAGAGTTGAGTTGGAGACCTCACTTTGCTCTTGAATCTGTGCCATGAATTCCATAATCTGCCCAACATGCATATCCAATTCGTCCACTCTTCTGACTCGGTCTTGCATCTCCTGGTTTTGATTTTCTACTCCCTGATTCAAAGAGGTGAGTAAATTATTAAGTGTATCATTATCCAAGGATGTACCTGAATTGAATTGGGTTGAATGTTGTGGTGGATGTGACGGTTCATATGGCCACTGATAGAACTCTTCCGATGGCGGCAATTGTTCTTCTTTTTGTGAACCCTGTACCGAAGAAATTAATTCTTCAAGCATTTGATTATAATCCACGGGCATACTTTGATTCGATTGGAATTGTTGTGGGGGATGCAGTGGTGGCTGCATAGGTCTTGAATAGAACGCGTCTTCTTGCTGCCAATATCCACCTTGTTGGAATTGTTGAGGTTCTCCCCACATGTAATCTGAATAATCTCTCCAATCTGAATTGTAAGCATTGGAAAACATGTTGCCCCTTGATTGGTTATGGCCTTGATATCCCCAAACATCTTCATTTGCAGAAAATTGAGGACCTTGATATCGTTGCCCATAGGGCACATCAAGTGTAGGGACACTTGGCATTGTGGTCCGTTCGGCATTATGAGTTAATTGAGCAGTGAGCTGTGCCAATAGATCTTGAATGCTAGTAGAATCCAGGTCTTGCTCCATTTGTAACTAAAATCAAAGAAAGAAAACTAAATCAAATATCAAAAGTAAAAGACATAACAAACCAAAAATAAAATAACATAAAATAAACACAAATAAAATAAAATAAAATAAAATAAAACACAAACAAAAACATAAACAAAGGATTAGCAAATTTGCTAATCCCCGGCAACAGCGCCAAAAATTTGATGCGAAAATAAATTCACGCACAAATTTAAACCCTATTTGTGACAGTTGTAGTAATGATGTAAGTAGGGATCGTTCTAACCGGGGATTAACTAGGGATGCTAACCAATGTAAAATTAATTTAAAAACGTAAAAACAAAATCTAAAATACTAAACTAGACTCAAAACACTTAAATAGAATAACTCAAAATAAAACTAACAAATAAACTAAAATAAATCAAAAGACTCAAAACAACTCAAGACTTAAGAAAACACAAACTAAAATGATTTCTAATAAATCTAACACTTTAAAATAAAATGGGGGATTGATTTTGATGAAAAGTAAATTAAACTTAAATAAATTACAAAATTGACAAAAACATAAAATTAAGGTAAAATGATTAATGACGGACTGGCTAGAGGATTATTCTCCACACATGCCACATATGCAACCTAAATTGATTTTCAGTTGTTCTTTCAATAAATTGTAAATTCTCAACGCCCCAAGTTAATTAGGTCCGCTTAAATTAACCTTCAGATTTTCCTACTTTTATTAGGTTGGATGATTGCATACGACAACCCAAAACATTCCCTACAAGTTCCCTACATGAATTGCATAATAGAGATACAAGCAAGAATCATTAAGTTTTATGAAAATCATAAGCATTGACGAGGCACTTGTTACTATGAATTGCATGAAACTTATGCCAAGAATTTACCTAACGCGATCGTTTATAAGCGACCTTCACTACTTGTGAATATAAGTTCATAACGATTAGGTGAAATTCACTTATATTCTAGCATCAAATTCATGCATGTAAATTAAGTATGCATCCTTAATCGACATACAAAAATAAGTTATCAATCAAGCAGTTAAGCAAATTAAATCACAACTCAGAAATCACAACTGAAGGTAATCAATTCAAATTACAAATATATCCATGGTTTTGAATTAAACTCTAGCCAAAATAAAATTAGTTACACATTATTAAAATTAAACAGGAGTAAAACTTGAGTTTAGGAACGAATTAACCGAGAGAAATGGGGCTTGCTGTCCACTGCGTGTCAAGCTGCCTGGAAGGCAGCTTCCTTTTTCTTCTTTTCACGCCGACTCCTCCTCGCACGCCTCTCACCTCCTCGCTGGTTCCTTACACGTGCTGCCAAAGCAGCCTTGCTGTCTCCCTGCCTTATGCGCGTCTGTCTCTCTTTCCAAACTGCCAAAAGGCAGCGACCTCCTTCGTCTCCTGCTCCCTGCTCACGCAAGCTGCACGTCAGACTTCCCCACTAGCTGCCAGGCAGCTGTTCTTCTCCTCCTGTCCTTGTATTTCCCTCTTTGCTGACTGACCTGCTCAGTCTCCTCCCCGCAAGCTGCTTGCTGCTTTCTCTGACCTGTCCTCACGCAGCCTCACACGCTTCATGCGTGCGCCACCTGACTCGCCAGCTTCCTGCGTTCCCAACGTTGCGCTGCTTCTTTCTGCCCTCGCTCCAGTCCCGACCTGCCCTCGCAAGGCCACACGTCAGTCCTCTTCTCCTTCCAGCTGCCTAAAGCAGCTTGCTCGCCAGCTCCCCGCAACTGCACTGCCAAATCTCCCCTTCGCTGCCCAGCTGCCTCAAGGCAGCGCCTTCCACCCTCGCGTCCGTCCTCGAGCTGCCAAGGCAGCGTGCCTTTTTCTCCCCCTCTCGCGTCTCACGTTGGCCAGCTACTATGTAGCCTTTTCTTTCCTGTCTTATTTCTGCTCGTCCGCGTCCTCCTCTCTGGTTCCGCTTGCGACAGCTGCGCCTGGCAGCTTCCAAGTGCCGCTGCCTCCAGGCCTTTCTTTCCTATTTCCCCCCTCCCCAGGAGGTATGAATATTGGACCCTGATATATCGTGCCTGTGTGTGATAGAGGTCAGGAATTAGGAATAGGGAAAAATGGGAGGAAGGCAGGTGGTATTATCTGCAAGTGGGCAGCTGTCTCCCACTTCTCTCTATTATTCTATTATTCTATTATTCTATTATTTCCCTCTTCTCACTGCTCTCCTTTCTTTCTCCGCGTGAGCTCTCTCTATCCCCTCTGTCTTCTTTTCAAGCCTCATACACCTACCACACTGCACAATTGTTTTTCTTATCACTTCCACGCTGCACACACTTTTCACTTATTCCTTTCTTCGTGCTCCACCATTAGCTGAGTGCTAACAGCCTCTTTTTCTTTTCTTTTTTTATTTATTTTTCTTCTCCACTTACCACAACAAAATATATAACAAAATACAAGATTAATGTTCAACAAAAATCATGGACCGATATTTTCTTTTTATTATTTAAAACTCATTTGTGCTATTTTTATTTTCTTTGCATAACAAATCTTATAAACACAAAAATAACGTAAATAGCTCGAAAATATAAGGAATTAACTAAGAAAAGACGAGTGAATTTGAAGTAAAAATATATATAAATATGATCCGATCAGCTTGTAAAACGGTTTTTAAAGCAAGAGTATATGGTACTACTAGCATAAGCTTTGCATTCATTGATGGACTATATAGTTGCCTTAGGGCCTTAGGATGACTATGAACCTTTGATTCGATCAAACACGAGCCTAGTGTTGGATCTCGGTCTAGGGATGGTGATTGATTTTAGTAACGCGTTTAATCACATTAAGGCGTGTTTTCTTATTGGGCGTTGGACCCTACTACTCCAATTTCATGCATATCAAATAAAACAAGAAAGGAGTACTTCAAAGTAAAGAAGAGCTTATGCTCTATTACAACATTTGACCAAATCAAATTACTTTAAAGTAAATAAGAGTTTATGCTCTTTTACAACATTTGATCATATCAAATTACAACCAAAATCTAATCTACACATTCCCATGGTTCAAACAAATTTGAGAGACGGCCTTTCACATAGCTCAATTATCGTAGGCTTAGGTTCATAATCACCCTTTCTTTAATTAATTAACACTTTAAAGAATTGATTTAGATGGAGCTAAATTAAATGAAAATCCAATTCTCATTTAAAGATACAAAACTATTTTGTTCTCAACTAATTTGGGCCAAAATGCAATAACCTCAACTTTTGGGCTATATTGCAAAACACAAACTTTTGAGGTCACTTTGTAAAAACACAAAAGTCCACTACTTCATGTAAGTGATTGGTATGGTGTGAATAGTAAAAGAAGTATCGGTGTTGTTTGAAAAATCATATCATCCATCACTAACAAAAACAAATAAATAACCAAACCCCCTTTTGAATCAAAACAACTAACCTTTTGTTCTTGGTAAGAACATAAGAGCTCCATGAATGTTTTCACTCAATAAAACTCAAATTTTCAATCCTCAAAAGAGGGTTAATATCCTAGGGTAATTAGGGGTTCCAAAAGTCACTTTAAAATACTTTTAACAAGACAAACATGAACCCAAAAATATACCCTTTGGATTTGGCCGAATTTCCACATAAACATGGCACCAAATTTTAGCTCCAAAATTCATGTTCATATGAACTACATCTACAACAATTGAGATGGCAAATTTTCAAGAAAAATTTACATTCAAAGAAGCAAGAATAAAGCTTGTAACAATTACAACATTCAAATCAAAGACTATGAACTACAAAACCCAAAAGGATTCACCAACTACTAGACCTAGGCTCTGATACCACTTGAAGGAAAATTTGTGAAAACAAGTTCATTTGAGCAACATCTATGCATGCAATTAACAATTAAAAGGTGGAACCATGCTTGTATGCACTCAAAAACAAAACTTTACCCATGAAATTCAAGGCCTAGTAATTATGGTGAACCAAGACTTAACTCAAGATCTAAGAGAAAGAGTTGAGATTTCTTTATACCTTTGAAGCACCTCTTTGCTGAACAAAGGTTAATCACCCATGTGAGGGCCTTCTTTCCTTTGTCACCTTGCTCCTTGGCTCCATGGATGTGGATGGAGGAACTTTGCTTCTTGGCTCCATGTCTTATTGGATATGGATGGAAGAATTGGTTTCTCCAAAAGTCCCCAAAGTTGGACACCTCTAAGTTCCGACACCAAGGATGGTTGAGGAAGAAGATGAATGACCATGGAAGAATTAGATGCTAGTAAATTCCCCCATGGTGGCCGGCCTTTCTAGAGGGAAAGAGAGAGCCAAAGTTCTCTCATCTTTCCTCAAAGAAAAACACACACACACACACACACACTCACTCGACCTTCTCTATCTCCTTCTTAACTCTTCTCCCTCCGTACACCCGAGACCCCCCACATACACAACCATCATCAAACTCACACGGATTTAACTTTTCGAAACCACCACCATTCTCCTCTAGATCACACGAACACCAACATACCCTTAGTTTTTCGTTTTGGTGAGTTTTAGCTTAGAAACCAGAAGCTCCGACGAGGAGTTAGTTTGCTCTGGCATGATCACAGACGATTTACAAGGTTTTGAGCCTCGGGATGGTCTCTATGCAACTTCCCTAGAACTTTAGAGTAGATTTGGAGTGGAGTGGACGTCAGAATAGGTGAGTCCGAAGAGTTGCAGAGTTGGCCGGATTTTCCAAGGAATTTTCTGATCGTTTTTCGTTAGATTTTGGACTTCTAATAGGTACGAATATGTTCTACTCTTGGAGACCTTCAAATCCATATAAATTTCATGGATTTTGATTAAAAAATGTAGATATAAAGCTTTGAAAATTTTCCAGAAACCGAAGTGTGCAGACGCCAGCCGGTGGTGGGGGACGGTGGAGACCGGCGGGTGACCAGAAAAGAAGAAGCTATATTCCGTTAACTTTAACAGAATATTCTAACAACGTTAGGTAACGCCGTTACCATTGAACGAAATATTCCTAACGCCGTTAGGCTTTCCGTCAGTGTGCCGTGCACGTGCTGGGGCGTGAAGGTGTGTCCGGTGTCCAAAAGTCTTTCTAAAAATTTGTGTGGGTTCGTATCATCGAGTAGATCACGTTCATATATTCAAACCTTACATTTGAGAAAACTATAAGGAGTTATTCCTAGATTTCGTATATGTGCTAATTAATTAACGTAAAAATAGTTGTATCGCATATAGGTGAGACGTACCCCGAGGACGAGCGTGGACAAGCGAAGCTAGGGGGCTACGATCCTGCTACTTATCAATGAGTGGGTATTTGTTTCTATATATATATATATATATATATATATATTTATATACAGTTTCCATAAATGTTTTTATATGGATCTATGCTTTGCTTGCCATGTTGTAAATAAGTTACATTTTAAATATTGCATTGTTACACTTGTGAATTTTATTGTGTGATGCTGCGGAGACTCAGGTAAGCTTCAGGTGAGTATTATGTGATTGAATGGGTTGTATTACATTGGTATGCACACATTTATTTAAAGCTCATCATGGCTGCACCCCAGTATTAGTTTTCCTGCCTGGGGCTAGGGCCAGTTTTTACGTGATTGTTCACCTCTCGCACCGCACGCTCACTTTGGACCCAAGTCTGGTGCCAGCCTGTCGTACAGACCACAATAGGTGGTTCCGACTCGTAGGTGACCCACGAATTATTGTACAGCCTTCACGTAATCATAGCACTTAAGCGTACATATTTATACCCAGCCTGTCATACAGGTCATACTAGGTGACTTCGACTCGTGTGCTAGCCTAGATTGATGAGCTACAGGTCCAATCGTACAGGTCACGTTAGGTGACTCCGACTGGCATACTACTTTATATTGGTTTCACACCTGGCTTAAATTTATTATTGCTTAGATATTATGACATGGCATACTTCAGTTTTCGCTGCTCTTGTGCATTGGTTTTCATACCTACGTAGTAGTTTTTTCTGGAAACTATGCAGGTTTTACAGAGAGGGGTTATTGTGTTCATAAAGATAAATATGTTTTCAAACGCTTTGTTTTAGCCCACTCACCCTTCTGTTTTGCGCCCCTCCAGGTTTTAGGTAGTTGTTCATCTTTGGTGCCTCACGAGGAATACTAGGCGGTTTTGACATTCTACTAAATAAAAGTAGGGATCTTCTCCCAGTTTGTATAATTAGTACTTCGTTAGTTCGACTGCACTTTCATTTTACCTATGCTCTGATATGCGTGTATCTTATACTTGATCACTTTCACACGCTTACATATTATCTCTAGTTAAATAGTTTAGTTTTGGTTTTTATTTATTCGCATTTTCTTATCATTATCACTTCTATTGCGCACTTGGCTACGTCGCCCTCACGTGATGGCCAGCACGTCTCGACTTCGGTTGGGGTGTGTCATCTGATGTTGTATTCTGGACTTGCTTATTTTTATGTCTAACTTCATGGTTCATCAATGCACTACATACATCTTCAAAATTTATGGTGTCTTTACCATAAATTAAAGTAGTAGCTAAATGATCATATGCCTCAGGTAATGAATTAACAAAATCAAGGCTTTATCTTCATCCTTGACATCTTCATCTAAATTTAACAAATCAAGGATTAATTTGTTAAATGAATTGAGGTGTGGAATCATTTTCGTACCTTCTTTGTACTAGAATCGGTGCAACTACTTTTTCAAATGGAGGCGATTTCGATGCTCTTTGTCATGTATTTGTCCTCTAATTTTTGCGATAATGACTTAGCTGATGTTTCTCACATGACAAAATACTTTTGAGGTTTTGCAAGACATAAGCGAATCGTAGGGCAAGCCATTCGATTTAACTTGTTCCACTCAACTTCTTCCATATCCTCCAGCTTGTCTTCTAACGTCAGGTGCAAATCTTGTTGACCCAATCTTTAATCTCACATTGTCACATACCAAAGTTATTTGTTCCATCAAACTTTTCAACTTCAAACTTTGCATTTTCAACTGTTGTTTTTGCCGAACGTGAAATGTGTGATTCTGGCAAAGGATGGGTGCGGTGGAGCCAAAAATAATCACAAGGCGACACGTGGATTTTTGGGTAAAAGATGACAAAAATACCCTTGAGGCATACTGGGATTCCTACACGCGAGCAGCAGACAATAATCCGTCAATCAAGTCAAAAGTGTCCAAAATAGGTAACAAATTGAAAGATATTCTCATCCATCCCCATCTTAGGTAATTATTACATAACCTAATTATCTATTTATTCTAAATATTCTATAACCACCAAAACATTCCCCTTATGTTTAATTAGCCAATTAATACCTATTAAAATTGGCTAATTAAACCAAAATTAAACCAAAAACCCACCTAATGGCCGTGACACACCCCGACCGAGATCAAGGCATGCTGGCCGTCACGTGAGAGTGACATAGCCATGTGCACAGTGCGGAAGCGATGATGATAAGAATTATACGAATAATTGAAAACCAAATTACTAGAGTGCACTACTAAACTGAAAGTGATAGGAGTTAGTTACAACAGTAAACACTCCTAATCAGAGCATAAAGTCTAGGTGCAGTCCAGTAGGACAAGTACTAGTTAAACAATACCAAGAATGTCCTACTATTATCTAGATAAGTCAGAACTGCCGGCGTCCTCGAGCCACCAACAGCAAGCTTACTTAAAACTTGGAGGGGCGCAAAACAGAAAGCGTGAGTGGGCAAAAACAAATGTTTTACAAAACCATTTCATTTATCAACATATCTAACCCCTCGCTGTAAAACATGTATAATTTTCCCAAAATCAAGATGTAAGCATATACATATATATATATATATATATATATATATATATATCTGTAATCATATCAATTCAGTTCATGCTTCACATAATCATATTCATATGTATGCCATGCCAAAATATAACAAAGTAAACAATCCAGGTAAGAATAATTTCATAGAAATATGATATGTTAGCCGGAACTTCTGTGGTAGTCTGTACGGCTGAATTCATAGCTCAAACTCAATCTAGCCGGAGTCACTACTATGACCTATACTGCAATATACTGCACATAAGTCGGAACCCCTAGAAAGGGTCTGTACGACAAGATTGGGTGTAATATAATTATGCTCAACACTATTCTCTCATAATAGCCGGGCGATAAATCGCTAGTCACCTACGAGTCGGAACCATAAATAAGGTATGTACGACAAGACTGTGCACTTAAGTTGGATCCAAAATGAGCATATAGTGCGGGAGGTGACGTAAATAAACAGGCCCGTGCTTCATATCTCTGGCCAATTCACAATCACCCTAGGTGCAGCTTTATGAGCTCAAAATTACTTAATCACATATCACAAATCACATCATCGATGATTCACATAACCAAACATAACTTACCTGAACTCACATGTGCCTCCACAGCACCACATTTATATATATACGCAACCATGCAATGCATATTCAAAATATAGAAGCATTTGGCATATTATTTCAAAGCATACTTTTCTTAAAAATGCATTTCTGGGGAATATATTAAGTATATAAATATATACTGAAAACAAAAGCCCACTCACTGATATGTCGAAGGGTCGTAACCCCCGAGTCGCCCGTGGATACGCTCGTCCTAGGAATAAGTCTCACATATATGCGGATTAACTATAAAAACGTTATTTTAAAGCATATAGGCAAAACTAGCTAATAACTTCTCATACATTGCTCAAAATAGGTATATGAATATACCACAGTGATCTACTCAACCTCAGCATCATCCCCATATTTTTAGAAATATTTTTGGACCTCCCACGCGCCGCCACGTGCCGGCAAGGGTACGACAAAACGCACCCCCACGCGCGGCCCAAACCTGACGGATTAAACCTAACAGATTCCGTTAGAATTCACTGACGGCGTCACCATATTCCATCCAAACTGACGGAATATGCCATCATCTTCTCCCGCGAGTCACCGGTCGTCGGTCGCCTGAAAACTGAGTAAAACTTTAAAACCTTTGTTCTCACTCATTTCTTGACCAAAACTTATGAAATTTAAACCAAAATGAAGCTAAGGACAAGTAGAAACACGATATAACAATTTGGGTCCTTGAAATTCACGAGAACACGTAAGAAATTACCTCGACTTTCCGGCCAAATTTAAAACGTGTCGATCTCCACTTTCCAACATCCAAAATCCTCAAACAAACTGTCCCTAGCCTCCTAGGGACCTCACAAAGCTTCCTATAAGCTTCAAATTCCATAAAAACAAGCCATAAGTTTTTGCATGAATAGTACCTCATTCGGGGTTAGGGTTTTCACGTGAAAACGAAGATGTCCTTACCTGAAAATGGTATGGATGAGTTCGTCTGAGCTTCACAAACAAAATGGTACTATTTTCCACTTCGATCTGTAGCGTTTGCAAAGCCTTGGTGTTGTCTGTACACAATGCCGAGAGAGAGAGAGTGAAACTGAGAGAGAGAAGAGAGAGAGAGCACGGGGGAGTGAGAGAGAGAAAGGTATGAATGTGTGTGGTCCAAACATGCACACCAAGCACAATTCTTTAATCTTTTAATTCTAATTGGGTCCAATTAGTTAAGAATAGAACCAATTGACCCAATTTCTTAATCCAAAACACTAACACACATCCAATGCCCAAGGGTAATTCCATCTTTTCACAACCACGATAATTAATCCTCGGGACGGGTTGTGACAATCTCCCCACCTTATTAAATTTCATCCTCGAAATTACATACCACCACTACATCCACTAATAATCATAAAACAAGCGTGGATACATCTCTCTCATCCGATCTTCTGTCTCCTAAGTAGTTTCTTCCACTGATTGATTTCTCCATAATACTTTTACCAGGCGCACGCTCTTGTTCCTCAATTCCTTATCCTTCCAATCCAATATAGTCACTGGTTCCTCATCATAAGTCAAGTCCGAATTGATTTCCGAGGGTTGAGGAGGAATCACATGTGAAGGATCTGAAACATAGTGTCGAAGCATGGAAACATGAAACACATCGTGCACCTTGGACAACTCTGGAGGCAACTCAAGCCTGTAAGCAACCTCACCGATTCGCTCGGTGATCATATATGGTCCAATGTACCTAGGACTCAGCTTTCCTTTCTTTCCAAATCGTACAACACCTTTCCAAGGTGATAGCTTCAGAAATACCCAATCACCTACATCATACTTCTGATCAGTGGCATGCTTGTCTGCTAAGCTCTTTTGTCGATCTTGGGCTGCTTTCAGGTTAGACTTAATTACCTGAACATTTTGAGTAGTCACATCCACAATCTCAGGGCCCACTAAAACTCTTTCGCCAACCTCTGACCAACATAGAGGCGTACGACAAGATTTCCCATAAAGTGCCTCAAATGGTGCCATACCAATACTCGAATGGTAGCTGTTGTTGTTGTTGTAGGCGAACTTCATTAAATCCAAACAATCATGCCAACTATATCCAAACTGCAGCACTGAAGATCTCAACATATCCTCTAATCTCTGAATGGTCCTCTCAGATTGTCCATCTGTTTGAGGATGATATGCCGTACTATAAAGTAATCTGGTACCCAGAGCTTCCTGGAATGCTATCCATAACTTAGAAGTAAATCTGGGATCCCGATCCGAGATAATATTAACTGGCACACCATGGTACTTCACAATCTGTGATATAAATAACTTAGCTAATCGGCTTAATGAATACTTCTCCCTTACTGGAATAAAATGTGCTGATTTTGTAAGCCGATCAACTACCACCCAAATGCCGTCATTACCATTCTGTGTACAAGAAAGCTTGTACACAAAATCGATAGTAATATTTTCCCATTTCCACTGTGGAACAGGAAGTGGCTGCATCAACCCAAACGGCTTCTTTGTTTCAGCTTTAACCTGTTGGCAAATGGCACACCTACTCACATATTCGACAATTTCTCTTTTCATACCCTTCAATAATAAAATGGTCTAATGGTATGATACATCTTAGTGCCTCTTGGATGCATCGCATATGCCGATATATGTGCTTCATCCAAAATTTCTTTCTTTAACTCTGCATTGTTCGGCATATACATTCTGCTTTCCTGCATAAGCATGCCATCAGATTCTCGAATCTCAAAATCTTTCTTTTTGCCTTGGTTCCTTGCTTGAATTATTTCATGGGTTTCCTCATCAATCATTTGAGCCTCCAATACACGATCAATTAAAACTGGCCTAACCTGAAAATTAGTAAGCATGGCTTCTTCTCGACTTTCTACTCCTAGCTCCACTCCAGTGGACCTCAAATCTGCTAAGAGAGGAACATGACAATCGTAGATGGCATTAAGTCTGGCTAGAGTCTTTCTACTAAGTGTGTCCGCCACTGCATTTGCACAACCAGGGTGATACTTGATCGTGCAATCATAATCACTAAGTAGCTCAATCCACCTTTGCTGTCGAAGATTGAGATCTCTCTGAGTAAACAAATACTAAAGACTCTTATGATCTGTGAAGATCTTACATTTCTCACCATAAAGATAATGTCTCCAAATCTTCAAGGCAAAGATGATAGCTGCTAACTCCAAATCATGTGTAGGGTAATTCTTCTCATGAGGTTTCAACTGTCTCGAAGCATAAGCAATTACCTTACCATGTTGCATCAATACACAACCCAAACCATTCAGAGAAGCATCACTATAAACCTCATAATTATCGCTATCATCCGGAAGTGCTAGAACAGGTGCATGAGTGAGATAGTACTTCAACTGCTGAAAACTTTGCTCACATTTATTATCCCACTCAAACTTAACATCTTTTCGAGTCAACCTCGTCAATGGCAGAGCAATCACTGAAAAATCCTTAACGAACCGTCTATAGTAGCCTGCTAGGCCAAGAAAACTCCGTACCTCTATGACGGTTCCAGGTTGCTCCCAATTCTCCACAGCTGCTACTTTCAGAGAATCCACTTGAATGCCTTGAGCAGATATGACATGTCCCAAAAATGCCACTTGATTCAACCAGAATTCACATTTGCTAAACTTAGCATATAGTTGGTGTTCCCTCAAACTGCTCAACACCAACTTCAGATGTCTAGCATGCTCAGCCTTAGACTTAGAGTATACCAGGATATCGTCAATGAAGACAATAACAAACCTGTCCAAATATGGCTGGAATACTCGATTCATCAAATCCATAAAAGCTGCTGGTGCATTAGTTAACCCGAATGACATCACAAGAAACTCATAATGACCATATGGAGTCCTGAATGCGGTTTTAGGGACATCTTCATTTTTAATCTTCAACTGATAGTATCCTGACCTTAAGTCAATCTTAGAAAATACACAGGCACCTCTGAGTTGATCAAATAAATCATCTATACGAGGCAATGGATAACGGTTTTTAATGGTTACCCGATTCAGTTGCCTGTAATCAATGCACAGCCTCAAAGTTCCGTCTTTCTTCCTCACAAATAAAACTGGAGCTCCCCAAGGTGAAGTACTCGGCTGAATGAAACCTTTATCCCCTAACTCTTGTAACTGTACTTTCAATTCTCTTAATTCAGCATGAGCCATTCTATAAGGAGTTAAGGATATGGGATTCCTACCTGGAAGCAGATCAATAACAAACTCCACCTCTCTATCTGGCGGCAATCCAGGAAAATCCTCAGGAAATACATCCGGAAAATATCTGACCACCCGAACATCCTCCACACTACTAGGAGCATCATCATTCAACACCACATGAGCCAAATATCCCTGACAACCTTTTGACAACAATCTCTTTGCTTTCATGGCGGAAATAATACCATGCCTCACCCCACTAGGCTCTCCTACAAATGTAACTTCAGGTAATCCAGGACAATGAAATGTGACTGTCTTCCCATAATAATCTATCTTGGCACGATTATAGTGCAACCAATCAGTACCCAAAATCACATCAAAATCCATAATATCCAACGGCATAAGATTTGCCGGCATAATGGTATCCTCTACTATCACTGGAAATCCTGGATATACCCGATCCACAAAACAGCTATCCCCTCTAGGCATAGAAAATTCTAAATCATATCCTAGAGGTGTAGGATGGGGTTGTGTCACTTGAGCAAATGTATGAGAAATAACAGAATGTGTGGCACCACAATCAATTAATACTCTAGCAAAATGACCAAGAATATTTAACGTACCCATGATTAAATCTGGATTATTCTGGGCATCTTGCAGTGACATGTTGTGGATACACCCCTGACTCTGCTGTCGTCCATCGCGACCTCTGTTGGCGTGAATACCACGTCCCTGCCTTTGTTGACTTGACTGCCTCGAAGATCCTGTACTACTAGCAGCAATTTCTCCCTGCTGGGGCTGTCCCCCTTGGTACCACTGAGATCCTCTAGCTGAATGTAGCTGATAAGACATAGATCCTCCCTGGTACTGAGGATACCCACTCTAATACTGAGGATCCTGAGAGTACTGCTACTGTCCTGAGGTGTAGGGAGGGTTTAGGGTAGTGGTAGGCACCTCCTCGTCTAGTCTGAGTATAACCACCAGATTCTGAAGCGTGCTGGGTAGGTGCAGGTGGTGGGAAGGAAGGCTGCTGGGGTTTCTGCTGACTCTGAGGGCATTGAGCAGCCCTATGACCCATCTGACCACAAGTAAAACATTTGTTGCTGCCTCTCCTACACTCCCCAAAATGCCGATTATTACACATGTAGCATACGGGAGCACCGGATCCACCTGAACCACCGAAATCTCTCTGCCTCTGGAACCTCAGACCTCCAGTGAATCTACCATCTCTCCTCTGCATATTAGTACTCAATCCTCAGCTAGAAGAGCTGGAAATGCCACCATTCCTCTTAAAGTTCTGGGCCTTGCGGGGTCCCTGAAATGCTTGCCCTTTTCCTTTGTCATCTCTTCTCTGGCCCCCATTCTTTCCTTCCTCATCCTCACTCTCACTAGGCATGTTCTCTGAGGCCTCAATCCTCAGTAGAATCTCATAAAACTCCTAGTAAGAGGTACAGTGAGCAGATGTCGCTATGGAATGCCATTTCTTCTTAGTACCCAAACTGAAATGGCGAAGCATCTCTACCGGATTAGCAACAACCTCCGGATCATATCTCGATAGATCAGTAAACATCCTGTAATATTCATTAGCAGACATCTTTCCTTGCCTCAGATGAGTAAACTCCTGTTTCTTAAGATCGATATACGCAGGAGGAATGAACCTTTTCCGAAACCGCTCCTTAAACACTCCCCACTCCACAATCTCTTCTGGGGTCATTTCGTAAGACTCCTGTCTCCACCAGGATGCAGGCTGTTCTCCCACAAACCAGGTAGTCGTCTCGACCCACCTATCAGAAGAAAGATTCCCCTGACTCTGAATCACCTGAAAGGTCTTCTCTACATGATTCAACCATTTTTCTGCCCCCTCATGACCTTCATTACCCATGAAGTGAGTACGGAATGCTGTCTGAATGGCAAAAACTATAGCTTCCCCTAATTGGGAAATATCAAGGAAACTAGATAAAGCTGGTTAACAGGGCTCTCTACGAGGTAGCATAGTTCTGACATAAGACATCACAAGGATAAGAACATTCAAGAATTATACAGGATTGCTAAACCTAGGCTCTGATACAAAAATGACACACCCCGACCGAGATCAAGGCATGTTGGCCGTCACGTGAGAGTGACGTAGCCATGTGCACAGTGCGGAAGCGATGATGATAAGAATTATACAAATAATTGAAAACGAAATTACTGGAATGCACTACTGAACAGAAAGTGATAGGAGTTAGTTACAACAGTAAACACTCCTAATCAGAGCATAAAGTCTAGGTGCAGTCTAGTAGGACAAGTACTAGTTAAACAGTACCAAGAATGTCCTACTATTATCTAGATAAGTCAGAACTGCCGACGTCCTCGAGCCACCAACAACATATACATATATATATATATATGTATATATATCTGAAATCATATCAATTCAGTTCATGCTCCACATAATCATATTCATATGTATGCCATGCCAAAATATAACAAAGTAAACAATCCAGGTAAGAATAATTTCATAGAAATATGATATGTTAGCCGAAACTTCTGTGGTAGTCTGTACGGCTGAATTCATAGCTCAAACTCAATATAGCCGGAGTCAATACTATGACCTATACGGCAATATACTACACATAAGTCGAAACCCCTAGAAAGGGTCTGTACGACAAGATTGGGTGTAATATAATTATGCTCAACTCTATTCTCTCATAATAGCCGGGCGATAAATCGTTAGTCACCTACGAGTCGAAACCATAAATAAGGTCTGTACGACAAGACTGTGCACTTAAGTTGGATCCAAAATGAGCATATAGTGCGGGAGGTGACGTAAATAAACAGGCATGTGCTTCATATCTCTGGCCAATTCACAATCACCCTAGGTGCAGCTTTATGAGCTCAACATTACTTAATCACATATCACATATCACATCATCGATGATTCACATAACCAAACATAACTTACCTAAACTCACATGTGCCTCCACAACACCACATTTATATATATATATGCAACCATGCAATGCATATTCAAAATATAGAAGCATTTGGCATATTATTTCAAAGTATACTTTTCTTAAAAATGCATTTATGGGGAATATATCAAGTATATAAATATATACTGAAAACAAAAGCCCACTCACTGATATGTCGACGGGTTGTAACCCCCGAGTCGCCCGTGGATACGCTCGTCCTAGGAATAAGTCTCACCTATATGCGAATTAACTATAAAAACGTTATTTTAAAGCATATAGGCAAAACTAGCTAATAACTTCTCATACATTCTTAAAATAGGTATATGAATATACCACAGTGACCTACACAACCTCAGGATCATCCCCATATTTTTAGAAATATTTTTGGACCTCCCACGCGCCGCCACGTGCTGGCAAGGGCACGGCAAAACGCACCCCCACGCGCGGCCCAAACCTGACGGATTCCCTAACCACCGTTAGGGAATATTCCGTTAAACGCGCGGCCCAAACCTGACGGATTCCCTAACCAATGTTAGGGAATATTCCGTTAAACCTAACAGATTTCGTTAGAATTGACTAACGGCGTCAGCATATTCCGTCAAAACTGACGGAATATGCCGTCATCTTCTCCGGCGAGTCGCCGGTCGCCGGAAAACTGGGTAAAACTTTAAAACCTTTGTTCTCACTCATTTCTTCACCAAAACTTATGAAATTTAAACCAAAATGAAGTTAAGGACAAGTAGAAACACGATATAACAATTTGGGTCCTTGAAATTCACGAGAACAAGTCGGAAATTACCTCGACTTTCCGGCCAAATTTAAAACGTGTCGATCTCCACTTTCCGACGTCCAAAATCCTCAAACGAACTATCCCTAGCCTCCTAGGGACCTCACAAAGCTTCCTATAAGCTTCAAATTCCATAAAAACAAGCCATAAGTTTTTGCATGAACAATACCTCATTCGGGGTTAGGGTTTTCACGTGAAAACGAAGATGTCCTTACCTGAAAATGGTATGGATGAGTTCATCTGAGCTTCACGAACACAATGGTGCCATTTCCACTTCGATCTGTAGCGTTTGCAAAGGTTTTGGTGTTGTCCGTACACAATACCGAGAGAGAGAGTGAAACTGAGAGAGAGAAGAGAGAGAGAGCACGGGGGAGTGAGAGAAAGGTATGGATGTGTGTGGTCCAAACATGCACACCAATCACAATTCTTTAATCTTTTAATTCTAATTGGGTCCAATTAGTTAAGAATAGAACCAATTGACCCAATTTCTTAATCCAAAACACCAACACACATCCAACGCCCAAGGGTAATTCCGTCTTTTCACAACCACGATAATTAATCCTCGGGACGGGCTGTGACAATCTCCCCACCTTATTAAATTTCGTCCTCAAAATTACATACCACCACTACATCCACTAATAATCATAAAACAAGCGTGGATACATCTCTTTCATCCGATCCTCTGTCGCCCAAGTAGCTTCTTCCACTAAATGATTTCTCCATAATACTTTTACCAGGCGCACGCTCTTGTTCCTCTGTTCCTCAGTTACTTTAAAACCTTTGTTCTCACTCATTTCTTCACCAAAACTTATGAAATTTAAACCAAAATGAAGCTAAGGACAAGTAGAAACACGATATAACAATTTGGGTCCTTGAAATTCACGAGAACACGTCGGAAATTACCTCGATTTTCTGGCCAAATTTAAAACGTGCCGCTCTCCAATTTCCGACGTCCAAAATCCTCAAACGAACTATCCCTAGCCTCCTAGGGACCTCACAAAGCTTCCCATAAGCTTCAAATTCCATAAAAACAAGCCATAATTTTTGCATGAACAGTACCTCATTTGGGGTTAGGGTTTTCACGTGAAAACGAAGCTGTCCTTACCTGAAAATGGTATGGATGTGTTCGTCTGAGCTTCACAAACACAATGGTGCCATTTTCCACTTTGATCCGTAGCGTTGGCAAAGGTTTTGGTGTTGTCCATACACAATGCCGAGAGAGAGAGAGAGTGAAACTGAGAGAGAGAAGAGAGAGAGAGCATGGGGGAGTGAGAGAGAAAAAGGTATGGATGTGTGTGGTCCAAACATGCACACCAATCACAATTCTTTAATCTTTTAATTCTAATTGGGTCCAATTAGTTAGGAATAGAACCAATTGACCTAATTTCTTAATCCAAAACACCAACACACATCCAACGCCCAAGGGTAATTCCGTCTTTTCACAAACACGATAATTAATTCTCAGGACAGGTTGTGACAGGCCGGCCACTCTTTCTCCAAAGCCTATCCCTATAAATAGGCTCCCATTTTTACCATAAGATCATTCCAACACTCTTGCAAAACTCCCAAAAAGCTCTCTAAACACTTTTCTCTCTAAATTCTAACTTTGGCATCGGAGGTTCTTCGGCCAAAGCCCCCCCCCCCCCGCTTCATCGTGGGCGCGTGAGGCTTTTGGCCTTAACCAAATGTGTTAGTTGTTTTGTAGGTGCAATTTTGTCCAAGATCAAGGAGGAAGAAATTTGCATCCACACGCGCCTCCAGATTCCGATTGATCACCCATCTTTGTCAAGCAGGTTTCAAATACAAACTTTGATACGGATGAGTCTAGTGGCTCTGATACCAATTGTTGTGCTAGAGCACCAAATGGAACAAATAAAATGAAAGAAATAACTCTCAATTTATTAACTGATTGAGATAACAAATGAACAAAGAGAATCTCACAAATTGGCTCACACAAATTATTTCTACATGAGCTCCTTTTATTACAAAACAAATGGTTTCCCTTCTAATATGTAAAGCCATAAACAAGTTTGTGATGGAGAGAAAAACAAGGATAACCAATACAAAGTAATTGACCAAGATTTATATCGAGCCACATGTCAACAAAATATAATTACCAAAAGCCCTCGCAAATCATGCCTCTACCCCTAAGATTTCATCGTGATTCCTCCCTCTAAAAATATGAACAGACCTTGATATGGACTCTCTCTTCTTCTAAGCAGACATGTAAAGGTAACACGCCAAAAAATCTTCGAACTTCTTTTTCAATTTGTTTGTCTTCTCTTTATGGCCCAATATTTATCTTGTTTCTCTTTAAGGAAGACAACATGTAGTCAACAATTTTCTTGTCTTCTTCTCATGGCCAATTTTGTTTATTATTTGCTATAGAGAACCTTAAAATCTCAATTCAACTCAATTGAATTCTAAGTATAAATTTCCTTGCTTATCCTTTTTTTTTTTTTCTATTCAATTTCCTTGCTTGTTCTTGGTATCCCATAATCACCCAATATATGTTGTACTTGCCAACACCACTTCCCTTCATCACCATGAAATATTCCTTTCTTTTCTACATTTCTTTTGGCGTCATCGGTGTAACTTTTGCCATCTTCTATAAATGCTATAAAGGCTCCATTAATATCCATTAAACTCCATACAAAATTGGTATAAAATTCCATTTAAATCCATGTGAAGTCTATGTGAACACATCAAAATTCATGTAGAGTCTATATGAATCTATTAAAATTTATAGACTCCATGGGAGTCTATAATTCCATTAGAATTCATCAAATTCTCAATTGAATACTTCCCCCTTAATGTTTCTTTAAAATCACAAACTCACATATTAAACATGAATGGACAGGGAGAACACTTTCGAAGTGCAAAGTACATCAAACAAAACAATACAACCATTCTTAACACTTCATAGTCCAGACTAACAGTAATAGATGCCTTCAAATATGACAAAGTGGATGAAAGACTTACTTCTTACAGCTTTCCCTGCAAGTTAAAGCAACTAAAATAGATGCCCACAAAAGGACCTAAAAGCTACCCAACCCTACAATTCCTCCACCCTTGCCCCATGTAATTCTCAAAGATTCATTTGTTCTTGTCCCCGTCAATCCAAATAATCCATCATGGGTTTTTGTTTTAATTGTTTAGAAGTCAGGTTACTGTCACATGTAATTTGTGTTGGAAATGTGCCCTAAAGTCAATCATATGATGATACTTTACAGACATTTCACATGTTAAAATAATCTAGTTTAATATAAAGGCAAATATTATTGTTTAAAGCCGTCTCATATAAACGTTATATGCTTCAACAATAAGTCCAAGGAATATGTAATTGAGAGAATGTGATCTAAAGAAGTTAGATTCATGAGACCATTCTCTTTCGTGCACATATCCTAAACATTCATGATCCTAGGATTGCCAATTGGGCATTGACAGTCCGTTAAGATCAGTATGTGTTATGTCTTCTGTGGAGCCAAAAATAATCCCAAAAATTCTAGAGGCGACACATGGACTTTTATTCAAGAAGGACAAGATTGCCTTCAATAAATGGGCAGACTTCTCAGATTTTGCCACGCGCAGCTCACATCCCTGAAGGGCTCAGCAGCTGAATACAACTGCCCACAGCTCACCTGCCCATGGCAAGGAATTAAAGATAAGGATTAATTACCCAAATCCTATCTTTAATACATTCCTAATTGAAGATTGACTCCAATCAAGTAAGTAATCCTAATTTAAATCAATTAAGGATTATTACCCTATTATCTCAAGATATTATCTCCTATTAAATATTTTGGGAATATTTAGAGAATATTTCTCCATTAAACCCTATATGGCCGGCCCTAGCCCTATAAATACCCCATATTCTACCAATTTTTAGAGCTTTGACAACCCTAAAAAGCCTCAAAATACTTTACTCTCTCAGAGAAACTAACTTAGGCACACTAGAAGAAAAAAGCTCATCTATCACAGTGAATGCCCGTGATAAATTGCAATCCACCACGGACACTGTGCCCGTTAGTATTCTGGATGTGATAAAAAATCTCAGTTTCTACCACAGGCTATGCCCATTGTCAAAGGCAATATAACCACGGATTGTACCCGTGGTAGATTGGGATCCAACATCACGTGGTATGGCCGTTGTCGATTACTAATTGACCACAACTAATGCCCGTTATACATTATTTTCCAAAATTAAAAAAAAAAACTATTTAACAAATATATATATATATGTCTGTATTTATATATTTTAGTACAGAATAACCAACAAAATTGCATAATTACTACAATATAATAATTACATAAAAAATCACAAATTCAAATATTACAAGTAGTACATTACACTAAAGCTAACAACAAAGGTGTTAATTGTTTTGCAGGTGCATTTTCGTCAAGATTGAAGACGGCAGAAATTTGCATCCACAAATTGGTGCTTTCATTGAGAGTTGATTCAAAATATTCGAAGAAGCCTCTTGCATTAGTTTCTTGAATTTTCTATTACGTTGAATTTCTCACACGTTGTATCAATTAATTTTCCTAAAAACGTTTCTTGACCAATCCCTGAAGAAATGATACAATGGTAGGAAATTCAAAAACTACGATGAACGGAACCCCATACGTGGAAGGATTTGGACCGGATAGTGGAGACGAGAACGTAGCCCCACGACAGAGATCCTCAAGGCTTAACGCGACGGCAGGAGGAGCCCCACCACCGCAGAGCCATGCCACTATCATCACCACCGTGACCCAGCAGCCACGGCAAGGCCACCAGGCCACGACACCACTCCCACCAAACCCTAGGCAGGAGGCCCAGGTCCATTTCCAAGCCCATGGGCAGGAGGCCTAGAATTCTGCAGTTGCTGCCAGGCAAGCAGCTCAGCAGGCCCAAGCCCAAGCCACACAGCCAGCAGGCCAGGATGTGGCAGTCCAACGGCCAGGAGGGCCTACGACCATGCAGATCCGAGGCCTACTCGCTCTGGACTCAAGCTTTGAACCCGCGGTTTACTATACTTCCACCCCACATGGAGACGCCAATTATCCGAGCTCCTCTCATTCAAATAGAGAGCACCACCTGCCCCAGTAGGTCACCAATTTGACAAACGCCTTCGCGCAGCAGACCACCTTGGTGAACCAACTCTTCGAGCGTATCGAGATGCAGCACGCCCCAGACGAGGTGTCCCGAAGCAGGACAAGGGCTGAAGAACGTGACTCATTCCAGTGACGTCCCGGCAAAGAGCCACTCAACCCGTCACGAACCAAGCGTTCGGGCAGTGTACACTCTCGTTTGGGCCCTCTGGGAAACGTCTTCTCCTGCCTAGATGCGCAGAGAAACGTTCATTCCCCACTCGGCTCACGAGTCAGTGTGCATTCGAGGCTGAGTCCACCCTCTGACGAGCACTCAAGACCTTCCGGGAGAAGCGTCCACACGAGGCTAGGCTTGAAAGGAGATCCTTATACACGGCAATGAAGTAGGCAGCCGCGTGACGCCCAGAAAAAAGCACGTGAGCAGTCCAGCTTAAGTTCCACTAGTAGCCCTTCCCAGAGAGACAACAAGCAGTACAAGGGGAACCACATGCACCATAACCGCGGCACAGACGAGCATAACGTGCCGAAGAGCAACATGGACCGGCAGGTCAACACCGGGGGCAGCTGGAGGCTCCATTGCCCCACCTGGCATAAATCTAGGAGGAAGTACAAAGGTTCGTAGCAGAGCAGCTGCGCGGATTCCAACGCATAGACACTATTGACGATGACCTTCGTAGAGACTTGGTTAACCTGAGTAGGTCACCCTTTACAGACAAGATCGAGCAGACTGAGCCATTACAGAAGTTTAACCTACCACAATTCACCTTGTTCAAAAGAGATGAAGATTCGAATAGACACTTGATACACTACCGAAATGCCATGACCTTCTACACCAACAACGACGCACTCATGTGCAAAATCTTTGCCGCGACACTCGAAGGCGAGGTGCAAGATTGGTTCCACACCCTGCCGCTACATTTAATCCGAAACTTTAGCGAACTTTCCTTAGTTTTTACTAAGGAATATTCGTTCTACCGCTCGATCAAAAAGAAGTTTGACCACCTCTTCAACATGAAGAAGGACCCGAATGAGTCACTCTGCACATACGTCAAAAGATTCAAGGTGGAGAAGGCGAAGATTGTCGGATACGATGACAGCAGCACTTGCTCAGCATTCCGAAAAGGGCTCTCAGCAGATCACCCACTTGTCGGAAAATTGATCATGGACGAAAACCTGACCCTGGCAAACACCTACACTTTGGCAGAGAAGAACGCACTGTGGGATGAGGCCAAGCAGTCCTGCGAGAATGAGCAAAAAAATAAGCGCAGGGACCATTCTCTAAACAGAGATGACTCAGCGCCTAAGGCATTCACCAAGTTCACAGTTCTGATTGGTCAGATTCTTCGTCAGCTCAAGAATGAACCATGGTTCGAACTGCTCCACCCATGAATGGTGATCTTACCAAACTCGATCAGACAAAGTATTGTGCATTCCACCAAGGGCCGAGTCACACTACCAACGACTGTCTGAAATGGAAATAGTAGCTCGAGGAGCTGACGAAGGAAGCCGGTGCGACGAATACCTTGACAAGACAGCTGTGTTGGAAATGTGCCCTAAAACCAATCATATGATGATACTTTACGGACATTTCACATGTTAAACTAATATAGTTTAATATAAAGGGCAAAGATTATTGTTTGAAGCCGTCTCATATAAATATTATACGCTTAAACGATAAGTCCAAGGAATATGTAATTGAGAGAATGTGATCTAAAGAAGTTAGATTCATGAGACCATTCTCTTTCGTATACATATCCTAAACGTTCCTGATCATATGATTGCCAATTGGGCATTGACAGTCCGTTAAGATCAGTACGTGCTATGTCTTCTCTTAGGGAGAGTGACTGGTCTCAAGTCATTGGTGTGACTGACACCAAGACAAGTACGTAGGACTGGTCTCAAGTCATTGGTGTGACTGACACCAAGACAAGTACGTAGGTGCTCAATAGAGAATGAGTTCACTGAACGCGATCAACAAGAAGTTCTCATACTCATGTCACATGAGAACTCATGGTTGGGATAATGCAAAGTAGTCCTTTAACCTGAGGCATCATAGTTGTCTTGCGGTTAGGTCCTTGATCTTTGACTATGTGAATGTGCAACAAGGGATCTCTAACCTTCAAACCGTTTGAGGGAGAATACTCTATGATATGATTAAGAATCTTTGGCCAGAGTATGAATGAGATTTAGGAAGTCCTTCCAAATCACATTCAAGGTAATCATATAAGTAAGAGAATCACATTGGATAGAAGACATGAATAAACTATGAAACCAAGCAATGTGGTCAAGAGTATTGTATTAGAGAAAGACCGTATTGCATTGTAATCCTAAACTGAATAGGTTCTCCACCTCTTCTGAGTAGCTTGGGTAACCATGACATACTGCTAGGTGTCACTCATGGTTTGTGGAGGCCCTAAACGTGTATAATCACTAAAGGGAGAATTGAAAGTAAGTTTCAATTCACAATCGATCGTTAAGAGTAACAATCGCCCACTGCCTCGCTAAAAGGAACCTAATGGATCGTACAACGTGTAAGGTAGAGATTGAAGAAACAACGGAGATGAGTAAGGATAATTAAATGGTTTAATTATTTATGGCTAGGATTAATTAATATGTTAATTAATCAAACGAATAAGTTCGTTATAGACCTAGGGTTTGTTTTGGGCCGCAAGGCCCAATGGGATTTGAATATCAGGCCCATTAACTCAAGTTGTATGGCAACTTGAATAAACAAAGGGCTTGAAAGCCCAATAAACCCTTAAGGCCGGCCAAATAGAGGAGGGTAGTGAACTTGTTTTAATTGCAAGTTTGCCACTCCATTGTGAGGTGGTATAAAGGCAACTTTATAGCCATTTCATCCTTAGGGTTTTCTTTTGGGAAAAGGATGAGAACACAATGCTCTCCATTTCTCTCTAAGAGGCCGGCCCCCTTGGAGGACATTAGCTAGCAATCTCATCCTCCAAGGTCACTCATCTCTTCTTCAAGTCCCTCCTTGGTGTGGAAAAATTAGAGGTTCTCAATTTTGGGAACTTGGAGAATCCTTTCTACCATCCTCCTCCAAGAAATCGATGGAACTAAGAAGCAAGGATTGAAGGCCCTCTCCTTGGGTGATTAGCCTTTGCTTATGCAAAGAGGAATCAACAAAGGTATAAAATATCTCAACTCACTATGTTCTTGAGTTGAGTCTTGCTTCACCTTTCTACTAGGCTTTGAATTTCATGGGTAATGTTTTGTTTTTGAGTGTATACAAGCATGATTCCGCCTTTACTTGTTAATTGCATGCCATAGATGTTGCTTAAATGAACTTGTTTTTCACAAATTTTCCTTCAAGTGGTATCAAGAGCCTAGGTCTAGTAGTTGGTGAATCCTTTTGGGTTTTGTATTTTCATAGTTTATGATTTGAATGTTGTAATTGTTACAAGCTTTATTCTTGCTTCTTTGAATGTAAATTTTGTTAGAAAATTTGCCATCTCAAATGTTGTAGATGTAGTTCATTTGAGCATGAATTTTGGAGCTAAAATTTGGTACCATGTTTTTGGGGAAATTCGGCCAAATCCAAAGGGTGGATTTTTGGGTTCATGTTTGTCTTGTTAAAAGTATTTTAAAGTGACATTAGGAACCCCTAAGTACCCTAGTATGGTAATATGTTTTTTCCCTTAAGTTTAAGAGTTTTTGGGGTGTCATTGGGTGAAAAATGTTCATGGAGCTCTTATGGGTTTTCATGGATGTTCTTCATTGTTATTGTTATGTTTTTGGCAAGAAAAAAAAAGGTTGGGTATTTTGATTCAAAGTTTTTGGTTGTTTACATAAAGTTTTTGTTAGTGATGGATGGTTTGAATTTTCAATCAATACCCATACCAATCACTTACACTTTTTCCTTGTTTCAAGGAACCATGTTTTATGGAAATCAACTTTTTCAAACCAACCCATCACCTTTCACTTTTGTTGAAAAATTCAAAAGTTTTTTATGACACCATCACTCTCATCAACCGGCCACCCTATTAAAATAGGGTACTTTTGGGGCTTTTATGCAATGACATAAAGTTTTGATACTTTTCTGTATTTGTACTTTGACCCGTAAGTTTACGTTTTTACGTAAAGGCCCAAAAACACTAAAGGACAAATTGTTTTGCTCCTTTAATGAAGTTTGTGTATTTGTTGAAACTTTTGGGTTCTAGTTGTAATTACATGAAGTAGTGGACTTTTGTGTTTTTACAAAGTGACCTCAAAAGTTTGTGTTTCGCAATATAGCCCAATGGTTGAGGTTATTGCTTTTCAACCCAAATTAGTTGAGAACAAAATAGTTTTGTATCTTTAAATGAGAATTGGATTTTCATATCATTTAGCTCCATTTAAATCAATTGTATGGATACAAAAACCAAATGAAAATGTTGCATTCAAGTTTAATTAGTTAAGGCGTTAATTAATTAAAGAAAGGGTGATTATGAACCTAAGCCTACGATAATTGAGCTATGTGATAGGCCGTCTCAAATTTGTTTGAACCATGGGAATGTGTAGATTAGATTTTGGTTTACGGTCTAAGATTTCGGTTTTTCTTGTTCCTTCTGTTCGATAAGAATAGAGATTTGAAATGATACAAATTCCTCTTCATTCTGTTGTGCTCAGCGAAGGAACTGCCTAAGCATACTTTTTCGGATCCAAACTTCTTTGTTCTTTCTAAGTCCTCTTCTTGCATAGAAGAACGCAACTGTCGCAAAAACCGGGATTTTAGTAGTAGGCGGTATCCCCTGTGAGTTTTGAATAGGTGGAACCATTCAGCTTTTGTTCTTCTCCACATTCTTACCGGGTGATCCAGGAATTTGCCTATGATTTTTTCAACTGATATTTCGATAACTTTAAAGTAATTTGTTTTGATCAAATGTTGTAAAAGAGCATAAGCTCTTCTTTACTTTGAAGTACTTCTTTCTTACTTTATTTGATATGCATGAAAACGAAGTAGAGGGTCCAACGCCCAATAAGAAAACACGCCTTAATGTGATTAAACGCTTAACTAAAATCAATCACCATCCCTAGACCGAGATTCAACACTAGGCTCGTGTTGGATCGAATCAAAGGTTCATAGTCATCCTAAGGCCCTAAGGCAACTATATAGTCCATCAATGAATGTAAACCTTATGTTAGTAGTACCATATACTCTTGCTTTAAAAACCGTTTTACAAGCATAGTGGGAGTATCATGTACAACTAAATCAATCACATGGACCAATAGTTGTAATAGGACCAAATTGTTTTAATAAGATTAAAATGCATGCGTATATGTGATGAGACCTAAAACCCTCAACCAAACCATTATTAAGTGGATAAGCGTGAGAGTGCTTTGAACACTCTTTCGTGGCCTTCCACCGTGGTAGGCTCCGATCATTTGTGAATCATACACCGACATTACCCTATCATGGGGGAGTACAAAGTGTGTGCTTACACTCAAGAGGAGTTCTATATGCATACATGATGTTGTGAAGGTAGGCAACGAGAATGATGAACAACATATCATTGTGAGGTTGTTCTTGAACCCCTACTCGAACTTGCATGGTGGGAATGACTTAACTAAGTGCAATGGAGCCAACATCATATCATTGTGAGGCTTCATTCTCTAGAGGCCAAATAAGATGGGTACTTGTAAGAGATGCAAATGAGTAAGCGTACTCTCTCATTATTATTGATGCTAGCCAACATCATATCATTGTGAGGTGGGCTTGGTAATGATGAGTCTCCCATACTGGTGCGAAAATAAATTCACGCACAAATTTAAACCCTATTTGTGACAGTTGTAGTAATGATGTAAGTAGGGATCGTTCTAACCGGGGATTAACTAGGGATGCTAACCAATGTAAAATTAATTTAAAAACGTAAAAACAAAATCTAAAATACTAAACTAGACTCAAAACACTTAAATAGAATAACTCAAAATAAAACTAACAAATAAACTAAAATAAATCAAAAGACTCAAAACAACTCAAGACTTAAGAAAACACAAACTAAAATGATTTCTAATAAATCTAACACTTTAAAATAAAATGGGGGATTGATTTTGATGAAAAGTAAATTAAACTTAAATAAATTACAAAATTGACAAAAACATAAAATTAAAGTAAAATGATAAATGACGGACTGGCTAGAGGATTATTCTCCACACATGCCACATATGCAACCTAAATTGATTTTCAGTTGTTCTTTCAATAAATTGTAAATTCTCAACGCCCCAAGTTAATTAGGTCCGCTTAAATTAACCTTCAGATTTTCCTACTTTTATTAGGTTGGATGATTGCATACGACAACCCAAAACATTCCCTACAAGTTCCCTACATGAATTGCATAATAGAGATACAAGCAAGAATCATTAAGTTTTATGAAAATCATAAGCATTGACGAGGCACTTGTTACTATGAATTGCATGAAACTTATGCCAAGAATTTACCTAACGCGATCGTTTATAAGCGACCTTCACTACTTGTGAATATAAGTTCATAACGATTAGGTGAAATTCACTTATATTCTAGCATCAAATTCATGCATGTAAATTAAGTATGCATCCTTAATCGACAAACAAAAATAAGTTATCAATCAAGCAGTTAAGCAGATTAAATCACAACTCAGAAATCACAACTGAAGGTAATCAATTCATATTACAAATATATCCATGGTTTTGAATTAACCTCTAGCCAAAATAAATTAATTACACATTATTTATAAATTAAAACAGAAAGTAAAACATGAGTTTGGAGGATTAAACCGAGTGAGGAATTTCTTCCTCTCTATTCCGTGCAGTTGGTGTGCTCTCTCTGCCTTTTTCAGTCCGCACAGTTTTCTGTGCTGCAGAACGCTGTCCTCCGTGCTGACCTCCTGCTTGTTGCTGCCTTCCTTCACACGCTGCCAGGCAGCGTCCTCACTCCGTGACTCCAGGTGCTGCTCTGCCAGGCGCACCAAACCTTCACATTTTTTCCGCAGGCCTTGTCTGCCAGCTCCCCCGAGGCAACCTTGGTCTCTCAGCTGCCCAAGCAGCTGCGTCAGCGCCTTGTCTCCTGCACTGGGAAGGCAGCCCTCCAAAACTGACCAGGCCTCCCGTGACTCCCCCCTCACTGTCCTATTCTCACTGCCACAGGCCCTTCACGTACTGACCTCTCTCTCTCGCAAGCTGCCAAGGCAAGGCAGCTCTCCCCCCAAACTCACGCTGGTGTCCCCCACGTGTATCTT
Source organism: Malus fusca (assembly GCA_035220775.1). Lineage (NCBI taxonomy): Eukaryota > Viridiplantae > Streptophyta > Magnoliopsida > Rosales > Rosaceae > Malus > Malus fusca. Next base: position 37,109,468 of record CM069074.1, on the reverse strand, counting down.
TCCTTTCCCTCCCCCCTCACTCATGTCTGACTTCTATCCTTTTATTCCTCACGCCAGCTGCCACTGACCTCCCACTTCTCTCCATTATTCTATTATTCTATTATTTCCCTCTTCTCACTGCTCTCCTTTCTTTCTCCGCGTGAGCTCTCTCTATCCCCTCTGTCTTCTTTTCAAGCCTCATACACCTACCACACTGCACACACTTTTCACTTATTCCTTTCTTCGTGCTCCACCAGCTGCCAAGTGCAGCATTATTTGCATTTCCTTGTAAATAATACCAGCCACATTAGGATCAAGCACGTATTGATAACTATAAATCACCACATTCGAAAACATAAACAAAGAAAATAAGTGAGTAAGGCAGCTTTGACGAATTTATCACTTAAAATCTCACTTGTGCAATTTTTATTTTATTAGCTAGATAAATTCGATAAAACACAAAAACAAATTAAATAGCACAAAAATATGAGGAAATAACTAAGAAAAGACAAGAGAATTTGATGTAAAATATGTATAAATATGAGCTTATCAAATACCTCCACACTTAGCTTTTGCTAGTCCTCGAGCAAAACAGAGAAAACAGAAAAAGTAATAACATGAAAATTATTAGCTTCCCCCTATGTGACCCTCATAGAACTTCATTCGAGAACACAATCATCAAGAACCATAGCTAACATCAACAAGCAATTCAAGTTCATTTTCCTTATTCAAATATTAGCAGTAATCTTTGAAACATCCTTGAAGTGTAGTGTGTGAGATAGCCATGCTAATGCAATTTCAAATTTTTATTTTAAAATCACCATATGCAAACTAGCAACCCTCTCACGGGATTTACACTCAATCACACATGTGTTTAGTTTTAATGTGTCTCTCTCAAAGAATCAAATGTGAAAGTTCTACCATAAGCTTGCATAAAGATCACTTCTCCACAGTCATAATTGCAAAACTTAAATCAAGAGGACTTTTATTGGACGTAATGAGGTTTAGGGCGAGGGTTATTGAAACGAAAGAATAGGTAAACATAAGTTCCAAGCTACATTGCAAGCAATTCTTTTCTTTAGATTTATAAGAACTCAAGCTCTCCAACAATTCTTCTGACATCTCCAACCACACCCAAAAACTGAAACTTTAAAAACTTTTTATTTTCTTTGTATACAATCTTTCTTTTTCTTTTCCTTTTCTTTTCTTTCTTTTTTTTTTTTTTTCTTTTTTTTTTTTTTTTTTTTTTTTTTATCAATTCATATTACAAATATGAAATACCCCCACACTTATTCTTTTGCCAAACACCTTCAAAGTACTTCACAAACGTTTCTCATAAGATAATTTCACAATACTCACTAGTTCGCTTGGAAAAGGTAAGGAAAAATATTTCAGGCATAAGGGTAGACATATCTGGTGATAAGAAATAAAAGGCTCACAAATACGGCTCAAATTGGCAATCTAATGATATCATTTTTCTTTGGGAAACAAGGTTATTTGGGCCATGGTGGTAAACCTAATGCCTCTATCATTTTCAAGTTCATGCAATCAATGACAAATATTTCGAAAGATCGTTATGCAAGTTCTAGAGAAGTCTCTCACATAAGTTCATCACACATGAAAGAATAGGAGTGTATGAAAAATGCACACACTTTCAATAGGCTCAAAAACTCACATAGGATGTATATGATCACTAAATTCACATATGAAGCTTTAAGTCATGCTTTAGTTTCACATCAACAAGGCTATGTGCATTTGGTTTTTTTCAAAGATGATCAAACATGTACAAATCTAACAAGAGAATTAGGAATTTCACAAAACACATGTTAACTAAGTTCTTGATGATCATGGTTCAAATTTTATTCAATTATATCATTGGGTCGGGGAAACTAACAAAAATATAATTCAAAACAATAAGGAAAACAAGGAAATATTTTTGGATTTTTTTTAATTTTCTGATTTTTTATTTTTTTATTTTTTTATTTTTTTTAAAACAACAACTTAATTAAGAAAACACAAAGCAATAACATGGAAACAAATGAAACCAGTTCAATGTCGAAGGTACAAAAAATTTCAATTTGGTCATTTTTATACTCTTTACCCCCACACTTAAACTAGACATTGTCCCCAATGTCAGAAAATATAATAAAATGCAAATAAAAATAAAATAAATAAATATAAAGAAACAAAATAAAGCAATAGGACTGAAAACTTCCCTAATTTGCAGAAAATCAATTGATAACCCCCAAGCTAAAATTCTGCAATCAACTCCAAGGGTGGAAATAGCCAAAAGTTCCTGCAAAGAAAAGAAATAAAACAGTTAAGCACGCAAGAAAATGTAGAAAATGCAAACGAAAAATTGAAAATGAAAATAAAAGACAATGAATAAAACTAAAAGTGATCATTGGTCCTGTTTGGTGACTTTCCACAGCTTTGAACTTGAACTGGCCTCGGAACTTCTTAGCAAGGAAAATGAGACTTGATTGGTGGTGTTGTTGAAGCTTCTCGAGCTCTTGGTTTCAACTCAGACTCCTTCTGCCGGGTTGATTGAGTCTGCAGGCTACATTCTTCTCTTTTTGTTCTTCTGCATGGCAGGTAGGCACGAGGAATAGGTGGTGGTCTGCTTCTTTGTTCAATCTGTCCAAGTGCCGACCGATTGCCTTTCTTTCACCTTGCTCCGTAGCCAAGAGCAAGGGTAAAGGAAAAGCATGCCATGAGATATCTTTGCCTCTGACTCTGATGATTTGGGATACTTTTGCTTTTGAAGAAGTATCGTTCCACAGGTGTATGCTTGAACTGGGCTGGGGAACTTCTTAGCAAGGAAAATGAGACTTGATCTTGAAGATGAAGCAGCACCTTGTCTCCACATGCTTCAAGTAACATTTTCACTTGCCTTGGCTGTCCTCCAGGCAGATGTGGCGTCTTCTTCGGAAGTACATCAGCGGTTGAAGATGAGCACTCGAGAGCAATGCTAGGTACGCAATGCTAGGTAAGCAATCATGAAGGATTTCCAGGCAGTCGGTTCTTAGATTGGAAGATTGACACCGAATGCTGGCTGATTGCCCGCTTTCTCCTTATCACAAAGACAAGGAAAAGGACAGGGAGAAAGCGTGATATGAGATACTCTTGCTTTCAACCTTCATGATATGAAATACTCTAGCTCTTGATGACTTATTTGCAAAGGTATCCCAGGGAATGAGAAACACAGAGAAACTCGAAAGGGTTTGATGGAAAGGCATTTTCGGAGATGAAAAATTTCGGAGATGAAGAAGTGTTGAGAGAGTTTGCCTTTGCTGTTGAAGGCGAAGGTAGACGTTTATAGAATTTGTCTTCACAACCGAAACTATTCCTTTACCCTGTCGGCAGCCGGTGGATGGATGAACAGTACAAGTTACGCGCTTTCTGAAAAAGCCACCCGTAATTTGCGCAAAGCTGACAGCGCGCGTGACGAGTGACGACAAAATTGGAAAAGCTGTTCGCCTCGTGATTCCTGACCGCTCCGACTTTTGAGAGAGACGCCCGACTTTTGAGAGAACGGCGTCCGACTTTTGAGAAAGGAACCGACTTTTGAGAAAGGAACCGACTTTTGAGACGGAGTCCGACTTTTGAGAAAGGAGCCCGGCTCTTCGATTTGCGAGAGGGCGTCTCTTCGACTGCTGAGTGATGCCTCAACGATTTCTTCTTCTTATAAGAACGCTCATTTTTGTTCCACAACACACTTAAGCTCCCCTGTAAACACTCCCTCCTGTAAACACTCACACTTGCACTTCTTTTAATCTTGATCAGTCCGACTCTTCATTCTCAACACCTTCAGAAAATGTCTTGCCCTTCTGACCGTCGCCTTAACTTGAATGTTGGGGAAGATAGTGATATATCTTCTCCAACCAACATTTGGCAGCCGTCCTTCATATCCCCGAATGGTCCTCTTACGGTTGGGGATTCCATGATGATGAACGAAACAACCGCATCGGTGGTGGCCAGAAATCTGCTCACTCCTAGAGACACTAGGATACTTTCCAGGCGGTCCGACGAACTAGCTGTCCAGGACTCTTTGGCCTACAGCGTCCGATGCGCAGGTTCAGTATCAAACATGGGCCAGCGCCTTCTTGCACGAACTCGTCAGGTGGAGTCGTTGATGGCTGAAGTGGCTAGTCTTCGGCAGGAGGTCAGAGTGCTTAGGCATGAGAACAGAGATTTGCACATGCTTGCAACCAATTACTCAACCAGCATGAAGAGGAAGCTGGATCAGATGCAGGAGTCCGAAGTGCGGATTCAGAGTGATCATCAACGGTTTATGGCGTTACTCCCGAGGTTTATGTTGCCTTCGTCCTCGGGTGCAGCACCAAGTATTGAGGCTCTGAATGATCCAACTCTGGCGCTTCGTCTTTCTAGGGCTCCGTCGACCTCCGAGGCACCACCAACCAACGACCAATGAAAGCTATTAGTTTAATTTATTGTAAAATATTTATGCATTTTCAGTTTATTTAATTATATATATAAATATAAGTATTTTTGTGTTGTTTTTTTTTTATTTTTTATTTTTTTACTTTTTTATTTTATTTATATGAATGTTTATGTTTTTTTTTTATTTTTTTTATTTTTTTATTTTATATAAATGTAAAAAAAAGTAAATCAAAGTAAAAAGACTAAGTTTAATCTCCCAAACAAAAATCACAACTAAATAAACAAAACAAAAATCACAACTAAATAACAAAACATAATGAAAGCAGTAAATAGAAGGGATTAGGAATGCAAATCTGATTGTGGGTGATTCCTAGGCCTCCCTTCATTATTCAAATGCATGGGCTTATCATTGAACGGACGGTGGTACTTGAAATGATCCGACAACGGTCTAAGTTCTAATGACGGTGCCTGAATCATCAAAATTAAATTGTTAGTATAACATAAAATTAAAAATGGAGAAGATGGCTTACTATCACGTTCAAACTCAATTATAAACACCACGTCTTGGAACGTTTCAGGGACTTTGAATTTAGCCAGGTTTACTATGATGGTTGTGGCTTGTCCCGTGTCATCAAACTCAACTGCTTTGGGCTTGATTGTCTCAACTACATCCTCTTTGATAAGTTCAACAAATTCTTCGACCACCTCCTTTTCTGGAATATCTTCCACAACGTCTTTTTCATTCACTTCTTCCTTGGGATTTAAAAACCTGCAAGGAAAAAGGACAATTGGCGGAATAATGTTAGAATGAAATGAATTTTGAACCTCCTCACCTGAGTTGGATGGCATAAGGACTTGAGGGGTTTGCGACAAGAATTCTTCTAAACTGCCCAAGTTGTCATCCTCATCTTCTTCTTGAAGAGGTAATTCATTCATGTCCGGGTTATGTTTGGATGGTTCTGGGACAACTTCATCCTCCATGTCACTTCCCAAAGTGATGGCTTCATCGATTTCCATTTCTCCCCTTGAATTTGCAAATGTGGAGTTGGAGAGTTCTCTTTGATCTTGAATTTGTGCCATGATTTCCAAAATCTGCCCAACTTGCTCCTCCAATTCGTCCACTCTTCTGACTCGGTCTTGCATCTCCTGGTTTTGATTTTCTACTCCCTGATTCAAAGAGGTGAGTAAATTATTAAGTGTATCATTATCCAAGGATGTACCTGAATTGAATTGGGGAGATTGTTGTGGTGGATGTGGTGGTGCACATGGCCATTGATAGTACTCCTCTGATGGCTGTAATTGTTCTTCGTTTTGTGAGCCCTGCACCAAAGAAATTAATTCATCAAGCCTTTGATTATAATCCACGGGCATACTTTGATTTGATTGGAATTGATGTGGGGGATGCTGTGGTAGCTGCATAGGTCTTGAATAGAATTCGTCTTGCTGCCAATATCCACTTTGTTGAAAGTGTTGAGGTTCATCCCACATATAATCTGAGTAGTCTCTCCAATCCGAATTGTAAGCGTTGGAAAACATGTTGCCCCTTGATTGGTTATGGCCCTGATATCCCCAAACATCTTCATTTGCAGAAAATTGAGGACCTTGATATCGTTGTCCATAGGGCACATCAAGTGTAGGGACACTTGGCATTGTGGTTCGTTCGGCATTATGAGTTAATTGAGCAGTGAGCTGTGCCAATAGATCTTGAATGCTAGTAGAATCCAGGTCTTGCTCCATTTGTACCTCAATTCAAAGAAAGAAAAATAAATCAAATATCAAAAGTAACATACACAAACACAAATAAACATAAGCAAAAACAAAAATAAAAGGATTAGCAAATTTGCTAATCCCCGGCAACGGCGCCAAAAATTTGGTGCGAAAATAAATTCACGCACAAATTTAAACCCTATTTGTGACAGTTGTAGTAATGATGTAAGTAGGGATCGTTCTAACCGGGGATTAACTAGGGATGCTAACCAATGTAAAATTAATTTAAAAACGTAAAAACAAAATCTAAAATACTAAACTAGACTCAAAACACTTAAATAGAATAACTCAAAATAAAACTAACAAATAAACTAAAATAAATCAAAAGACTCAAAACAACTCAAGACTTAAGAAAACACAAACTAAAATGATTTCTAATAAATCTAACACTTTAAAATAAAATGGGGGATTGATTTTGATGAAAAGTAAATTAAACTTAAATAAATTACAAAATTGACAAAAACATAAAATTAAAGTAAAATGATAAATGACGGACTGACTAGAGGATTATTCTCCACACATGCCACATATGCAACCTAAATTGATTTTCAGTTGTTCTTTCAATAAATTGTAAATTCTCAACGCCCCAAGTTAATTAGGTCCGCTTAAATTAACCTTCAGATTTTCCTACTTTTATTAGGTTGGATGATTGCATACGACAACCCAAAACATTCCCTACAAGTTCCCTACATGAATTGCATAATAGAGATACAAGCAAGAATCATTAAGTTTTATGAAAATCATAAGCATTGACGAGGCACTTGTTACTATGAATTGCATGAAACTTATGCCAAGAATTTACCTAACGCGATCGTTTATAAGCGACCTTCACTACTTGTGAATATAAGTTCATAACGATTAGGTGAAATTCACTTATATTCTAGCATCAAATTCATGCATGTAAATTAAGTATGCATCCTTAATCGACAAACAAAAATAAGTTATCAATCAAGCAGTTAAGCAGATTAAATCACAACTCAGAAATCACAACTGAAGGTAATCAATTCATATTACAAATATATCCATGGTTTTGAATTAACCTCTAGCCAAAATAAATTAATTACACATTATTTATAAATTAAAACAGAAAGTAAAACATGAGTTTGGAGGATTAAACCGAGTGAGGAATTTCTTCCTCTCTATTCCGTGCAGTTGGTGTGCTCTCTCTGCCTTTTTCAGTCCGCACAGTTTTCTGTGCTGCAGAACGCTGTCCTCCGTGCTGACCTCCTGCTTGTTGCTGCCTTCCTTCACACGCTGCCAGGCAGCGTCCTCACTCCGTGACTCCAGGTGCTGCTCTGCCAGGCGCACCAAACCTTCACATTTTTTCCGCAGGCCTTGTCTGCCAGCTCCCCCGAGGCAACCTTGGTCTCTCAGCTGCCCAAGCAGCTGCGTCAGCGCCTTGTCTCCTGCACTGGGAAGGCAGCCCTCCAAAACTGACCAGGCCTCCCGTGACTCCCCCCTCACTGTCCTATTCTCACTGCCACAGGCCCTTCACGTACTGACCTCTCTCTCTCGCAAGCTGCCAAGGCAAGGCAGCTCTCCCCCCAAACTCACGCTGGTGTCCCCCACGTGTATCTTTCCTTTCCCTCCCCCCTCACTCATGTCTGACTTCTATCCTTTTATTCCTCACGCCAGCTGCCACTGACCTCCCACTTCTCTCCATTATTCTATTATTCTATTATTTCCCTCTTCTCACTGCTCTCCTTTCTTTCTCCGCGTGAGCTCTCTCTATCGCCTCTGTCTTCTTTTCAAGCCTCATACACCTACCACACTGCACACACTTTCACTTATTCCTTTCTTCGTGCTCCACCAGCTGCCAAGTGCAGCATTATTTGCATTTCCTTGTAAATAATACCAGCCACATTAGGATCAAGCACGTATTGATAACTATAAATCACCACATTCGAAAACATAAACAAAGAAAATAAGTGAGTAAGGCAGCTTTGACGAATTTATCACTTAAAATCTCACTTGTGCAATTTTTATTTTATTAGCTAGATAAATTCGATAAAACACAAAAACAAATTAAATAGCACAAAAATATGAGGAAATAACTAAGAAAAGACAAGAGAATTTGATGTAAAATATGTATAAATATGAGCTTATCACATACCCTACTAAGAGTTTCCTCCAAAACTCTCGAATTCCGATGAGGGATATGGAATTTGCCAAAAATAGTGGGTGGTGCTATTTGATTTAAAGACCCGGATCAAATGGCTTAAAATCAATCAATTTATATTCGTTATGTATTTATTTACCAATATATTTGCGAACGCTATCCAAAACTTGACAAAGAAAAAGCTGAAAGCTTTAGTTTCCGGACTTGGTACTACAATCCCATAGATTGTCTTTAATGGCTTGTATATGTACCTAAGTAGTCTCATCCTCACAATCTTCCTATTCATAACGTATCATTGGAAGAACATGTTAGATAAGTCTATCATAAAGAGGACAACACTTTTAATGTCATAATTCTTCAATTACAAATTGTTGTATGAAGAAGTAAGAGTTGCTTTGAACAACTCTTAGCTACCGCAAACATTAGTGCTTGTTTCTTTGTTACATGAACAAGGAACTTGAGAAGTAAGCACAAGGGCATGTACACTTTATGTGTCATGATTCTTCACTTACAAATTGTTGTATGAAGAAATGAGAGTTGCCTTGAACAACTCTTGAAAGTTTGTAATTATGTTTAGAACATAATGGTTGGTTGAGAAAAATAGTCCATCAACATGGACTTATGATGATTTTGAATCATTGAGTGTTGAAGTGTTAAACCACTTCACGAGACGGAAACTAGGCAAGGACTTCACTTTTGTGTCCCTATCCAAATGGTTCACTAAGTTTATTGTAAACTATATAGTGAACAATAACCACACGCTCTCCAAATTGTTTGATGTGTATAACACAATTGAAATAAGTTTCAAGAGAGATAGTGGGAGTTTAGGGACCATGACCATTGTAGTCAAAGGAGAAGTCAAATGAAGAAGGCAAAATAACTCCAAGGGAACAAACTTTCTTTATGAAAGGATTGACATTGGAAGGGGTATTTGCAAGAAATGTCTTGCAAGTGTCAAGAACACACATTTCGAAGGTGTTGTAAATTGTTCTTGAATAGTTCAAAACAGTTGGTTCTTCTACTTGAATGCTTGATTCCATATTAGTAACTATGTTTTAAAATCGTTGTAAAAGTGTGGCTAATAAGAAGTAGAAGATTAATGAGAGAAGAGAAAGTACTTCACATTCGGAACGTGAATCAAATGTAGATCTTTGCGAAAGCAGGTAGTACTTACTTCCTCATATGAACTACCAAAGAAAATGGAAAAACAAAGATTGTCTTTACATTCCAATTTGAATAAAGGAACATAATTCCGTATGAGAAATGGATGAATGTTTTGTTTGACAAAACATTGTTCTTTATTAATGAATGATTAGATTATTGTAATCTAATTGATTATCTCTATAGTAGAGATGATATGGTAGTGTTAACTGTTTAGAATATAACGATGCTTAAAACCCAAAAGGTTGCAAGGTAGTGACTAATCCCAACTGAGTTGTGATACCTCTAATACATAAATTACGAGTTGGTCATAGATGGATGCTTTGGATCGTTAGATCCGGATCCAATGCCTTCTTGTTAAAATTGTATAGAGGCAAAATGTTTGAATCTTTATTATTTTGGAAAGGAAGAAAGAATCACAAAGTTGTTGAGGTTAATTCACTTAGATGTTAGTGGCACTTGTCCACAACATAATACTACTCATGTTGTATGACATTCACCGAAGATCGGTCTCGGTTGGACTATCGTTTATTTTGAATAAACACAGGTCCGAATACTTTGCAAAAGGTTTCAAAGAATTCAAGAATGTAAGTTGATGAGTAAGACGTCTAAAGTATTTACCTCCTTAGATTTGATCCAAGGAAAGGTAACACTTTAGAACAGTTTCCTTGAAAGATATCAAGGAAAGAAGCATCATAAGATAATGGATTTCTCCATTAGGAGAAGAACGAACTTGAATAAGATTTAGTTTGTTGGATGTTATCAATTACCCATATATAGGATAAATACTTCTAAGACAATATGATTGTCAATTAGAAGATCTTCCAAAATTTTCATGACTCCATAGGATGTAGTTGGAAAGAAAGATAAATCTTAATCGTGTTAAGATTTGGGGTTGTGTGCTAATAAGCAATATTTGTTTAAAGAATTATCTTGTGGGTATCCTTAAATTAACATTTGGATATCACTTCTATAAACCAACTAACAAATGTTGTTTGTTGGGTAGTTCATTGTAATCCTACACTAGGATTTGCCTAAGATAGAGCAAATGAACGAGGGATAGAACTCAAAGAATGGGTTCTTTTAGAGACAAGATAGTGATCAACAAATATAACAACCTAGTTCCTATACCACAAGCTCCAAGGTAGTCGAGAAGGATTTATAAACTGTCTCAGTTGAATAGTTTGAACTTTATGATTATCTCATAGAGTTACACCTCTTAATACGAAAGAAATAAGAATGAAAATCCTTATGACTACATTGAGTGTATATACGACATATACTCAAGGAAATGGTAAAGTACCATTTGACCCGAAATAATGAAACCTTTATAGCTAATTGGTAGCTTAAGGTGACTACAATCAAAGAGATTGGTTGACTTTGAAGAAACCATCTTTGACGTAGTCTTGGTTTCAATTAATTCGAAGATTGCTAGCTACAACTAAATGGTGATTCAATGTTTGGACATAATATGGGTTCCGAAACCATTATTAAGATACTCTTGATAATATATGTCTAAAACTATGAATCACAAGACATGTAAGTTGTAGAGATCCATCCATCATGGATCTTAGCAAGCTAGTGGGAGCTATAAGCGTCTTATGAGAGAAAGATCAAATCAATTGATTTCTCATAAAGATGTAAATGAATCTTTTATTTACTAGGTTTAGAAAAGATTAGTGGGAGTTAATCATGTTCCTAAAAAGTTAACATATATATGATATATTAATTTTGGAAATGAAAGAAATACTTATTCGTTAAAGTTATGACTTTAGACATTCTATAAAGATAGAATGGATATGGGAGACATAGTCTATATACATGGGATGGAAATCTACAATGATAGATTTCAAGATATAATTGGATTATATCAATCCCTAATAATAGACAAAAGATGCTAGGAAGTTTCTCATACGATGATAAACTTCAATCAGAAGAACAACTCTAGTGAGACTAGGAGGTAGCTCTTCTCAAAGGGAACGTACCCTTTGACTCCCAAAGAAATAATGCGTAAATAGAATCCTTTATGCATACGCAGAAAGGTGATTTACGTATTTCATATTGTATGAAAAACATTGATATGAGTTGTGCCTAGAATGGTACAAGACGATATCAGTGCAAGCCCAGGATCCGAACCATGGCAAATGTCAAGTGAGTCCTGAAGTATTTAAGAAATACTAAAGGATAGATTCCTCAAAGAATGAGGAAGAATTAGAGTAACGTAATGGAAGCGTAAATGTATTAGATTATGAATCTAATCCTGTTGGAAATGTTCCCTAAAGCCAATCATATGATGATACTTTACGGACATTTCACATGTTAAACTAATCTAGTTTACATATAAAAGGCAAACATTATTGTTTGAGGCGTCTCATATAAATGTTATATGCTTAAACGATAAAGTCCAAGGAATATGTGATTGGGAGAATGCAATCTAATGAAGTTAGATTAATGAGACCATTCTTTCGTAGACACATCCTAAACATTCATGATCATAGGATTGCCAATTGGGCATTGACAGTCTGTTAAGATCAGTACGTGCTATGTCTTCTCTCAGGGAGAGTGACTAGTCTCGAGTCATTGGTGTGTGTGACATCAAGACAAGTACGTAGGTGCTCAATAGAGAATGAGTTCACTGAACACGATCAACGAGGAGTTCTCATACTCATGTCACATGAGAACTCATGTTTGGGATAATGCAAATTAGTCCTTTGACCTGAGGCATCACAGTTGTTGTCTTGTGGTTAAGTCCTTGATCTTTGATTATGTCAAAGTCACCCCATCGGGGTGTCCACGACATCATTGGGGTTAAGCCACTTAGTCATGGAGACAAGTGAATGTGCAACAAGGGATCTCTAACCTTCAAAATGGTTTGAGGGAGAATACTCTATGATATGATTAAAATCTCTGGCCAGAGTATGAATGAGATTGGGGAATGCGTTCCAAATCACATTCAAGGTAATCATAAAATGCAAATGAATCACATTGGATAGTAGACATGAATAAATAAACTATCAAACCAAACAATGTGGTCAAGAGTATTAGATTAGAGAAAGACCGTATTGCATTTGTAATCCTAAACTGAATAGGTTCTCTACCTCTTCTGATTAGCTTGGGTAGCCATGATATGCTGCTAGGTGTCACTCATGGTTTGTGGAAGCCCTAAACGTGTGTAATCACTAAAGGGAGAATTGAAAGTAAGTTTCAATTCACAATCGATGTAAAATGGTTTTAATCGCCCACTGCCTCGCTAAAAGGAACCTAATGTATCGTACACCGAGTAAGGTGGAGATTGAAGAAACAAAGGAGATGAATTAAATGGTTTAATTATTTATGGCAAGGATTAATTAATATGTTAATTAATCAAACGAATAAGTTCGTTAAAGACCTCGGGATAGTTTTGGACCTTAAGGCCCAATGGGCTTCGAACGTCAAAGCCCATTGACTTAAGTTGTATGACAACTTAATGAATAAAGATTCACAAAGGCCCAAAAGCCCAAATCCATTTAGTGTTGAATTAGGGTTTTTGGTTCTTTAGGTCATTTAAAAGAAGTGACTATATAAAGAACTTTATAACCTAAAATTCATAAGTTGTTGATTTTAGAGAAAATTGGTGAGAACACAAAGCTTCCATTTCTCTCTAAGAGGCCAACCACCTTGGGGGATATTGTCTAGCAATTCTACTTCCTCAAGGTCACTCATTTCCTCTCCAATCCAACCTTGGTGTAGAATCTTTAGAGGTTCTCTATTTTGGGAACTTGGAGAATCCTATTCTTTCAACCAAATCCATGGAGCTAAGAAGCAAGGAATGAAGGCCCTATCTCTTGGGTGATTATCCTTTGCATATGCAAAGAGGAATCTACAAAGGTAAATATTTCTCAACTAATAAATGTTGATTTAAAAGTTGAGTCAAGGTTCACCAATCTACTAGGCTTTGAATTTCATGGTTGATGTTTTGTTTTTGAGTGCATGCAAGCATGATTCCGCCTTTAATTTGTTAATTGCATGCTATTGATGTTGCTCAAATAAACATGTTTTTCACAAAATTTCCTTCAAGTGGTATCAAGAGCCTAGGTCTAGTAGTTGGTGAATCATTTTGGGTTTTGTAGTTCATAGTTTTTTATTTAAAAGTTGTAATATGTTACAAGTTTTATTCTTGTTTCTTTGAATGTAAATTTTGTTAGAAAATTTGCCATCTCAAATGTTGTAGATGTAGTTCATATGAGCATGAATTTTGGAGCTAAAATTTGGTGCCATGTTTTTGGGGAAATTCGGCCAAATCCAAAGGGTGATTTTTTGGGTTCATGTTTGTCTTGTTAAAATGGTTTTAAATTGACTTTTGGAACCCCTAAGTACCCTAGGATGTTAACCCTCTTTTGAGTAGTGAAAATTTGAGTTTTGGTGAGTGAAAACATTCATGGAGCTATTATGAGTTTTCATGAGTGTTCTTCAATGTTCTTGAAGTTCTTGCCAAGAACAAAAAGTTTTGAAGTTTTGATTCAAAAAGTTTTATATTTTTACATAAAGTTTTGGTTTAATTTTAGTGGGTGATTTTAGTGGGTGATGATTATTGGTAAAGTATTATTAATGGTTTTAATGGTAGACAAACTTTTTTAAAAGTTTGACATAAATTCAATTAATAGCTATAATGGTAGACAAATTTTTTTAAAAGTTTGACATAAATTCAAAATATTTCATCTTTACCTCACCTAACAAAACCCACTTACAAAAACTTTGTAAAAATCTTATTTTTATTTACTCATGGCCGGCCACCCTACATGTAGGGTATTTTTGGGTCTTTTATTCAATTACATAAAGTTTTGATACTTTTGTGTATTTGCACTTTGGCCCAAAAGTTTACGTTTTTACGTTTAGGTCCAAAAACGCTAAAGGACAAATTGTTTTGATCCTTTAATGAAGTTTTTTGTATTTGTTGAAATTTTTGGGTTCTAGTTGTAATTACATGAAGTAGTGGACTTTTGTGTTTTTACAAAGTGAGCCAAAAGTTTGTGTTTCGCAATATAGCCCAAAAAGTTGTGGTTATTGCATGATGGCCCAAATTAAGTAGGGAACAAAAATTGTTTTGTCTCTTTAAATGAGAATTGGATTTTCATTTCATTTAGCTCCATTTAAATCAATTTTATGGATACAAAAACCAAATGAAAATGTTGCATTCAATTTAATTAATTAAAGTGTTGATTAATTAAAGGGTGATTATGAACCTAAGCCTACGATAATTGAGCTATGTGAAAGGCCGTTTCAAATTTGTTTGAACCATGGGAATGTGTAGATTAATTTTGGTTGTAATTTGATTTGATCAAATGTTGTAAAAGAGCATAAGCTCTTCTTTACTTTAAAGTAATTTGTTTTATGCAAATGTTGTAAAGAGCATAAGCTCTCTTTTACTTTGAAGTACTTCTTTCTTGCTTTATTTGATATGCATGAAAATGAAGTAGTTGGGTCCAACGCCCCTAAGACAACACGCCTTAATGTGATTAAACGCGTAACTAAAATCAATCTCCATCCCTAGTCCGATATTCAACACTAGGCTCGTGTTGAATCTAAACAAAGGTTCATAGTCATCCTAAGGCCCTAAGGCAACTATATAGTCCATCAAATGAATGCAAACCTTATGTTAGTAGTATCATATACTCTTGATTTAAAAACCGTTTTATAAGTATAGTGGGAGTATTGTATACAACTAAATTGAATCAAATGGACCAATAGTTGTAATAGGACCAAAATTGTTTTAATGAAGATTAAAATGAATACTTATATGTGATGAGACCTAAAACCCTCAACCAAACCATTATTAAGTTGATAAGCGTGAGAGTGCTTAGAACACTCTTTCGTGGCCTTCCACCGTGGTGGGATCCAATCGTTTATGACTTGTACACCGGCTTCACCCTATCATGGGGGAGTACAAAGTGCATGCTTATACTCAGGAGGAATCCATAAACATGTGATGAGGTTAGTGTAGGCAACGAGGATGGCCGACATCGTATCATCGTGAGGCTATTCTTGAACCCCTTCACGAACTAAGCATGGTGGGAATGACTTAACTAAGTGCAATGGCGCCGACATCGTATCATCGTGAGGCAACATTCTCTAGAGGCCAAATTGATGGGTACTTGCATTAGTTGCAAATGAGTAAGCGTACTCTCTCATTATTATTAATGCTAGCCAACATCATATCATTGTGAGGTGGGCTTGGTAATAGTGAGTCTCCCATAACCTACTAAGAGTTTCCTCCAAAACTCTCGAATTCCAATGAGGGATATGGAATTTCCCAAAAATAGTGGGTGGTGCTATTTGATTTAAAGACCCGAATCAAATGGCTTAAAATCAATCAATTTATATTCGTTATGTATTTGTTTACCAATATATTTGCAAACGCTATCCAAAACTTGACAAAGAAAATCCGAATGTTTTAGTTTCCGGACTTGGTAACACAATCCCAAAGATTGTCTTAAATGGATTGTGCATGTACCTAAGAAGTCTCATCCTCACAATCTTCCTAATGATAATGTATCATTGGAAGAACATGTTAGAAATGTCTATCATGAAGAGGACAACACAAACAACCAATGCTTATTCCTTCGTTATATGAACAAAGGAACTTACGAAGATTAGCATAAAGACAAGGACACTTTTAGTGCCATGATTCTTCACTTACAAATTGTTGTATGAAGAAATAAGAGTTGCCTTCAACAACTCTTGAAAGTTTGTAATTATGTTTAGAACATAATGGTTGGTTGACAAAAATAGTCCATCAACATGGACTTATGATGATTTTGAATCATTGAGTGTTGAAGTGATAAACCACTTAACGAGACGGAAACTAAGCTAGGACTTCACCTTTATGTCCCTATCCTAATGGTTCACTAAGTTTATTGTAAACTATGTAGTGAACAATAACCACACACTCTCCAAAATGTTTGATGTGTATAACACAATTGAAAAAGGTTTCAAGAGAGATAGTGGGAGTTTAGGGACCATGACTATTGTAGTCAAAGGAGAAGTCAAATGAAGAAGATAAAATTAACTCCAAGGGAACAAACTTTCTTTATGAAAGGATGGACATTGGAAGGGGTATTTGCAAGAAATGTCTTGCAAGTGTCAAGAACACACCTTTCGAAGGTGTTGTAAATTGTTCTTGAATAGTTCAAAACAGTTGGTTCTTCTACTTGAATGCTTGATTCCGTATTAGTAACTATGTTTTACAATCGTTGTAAAAGTGTGGCTAATAAGAAGTAGAAGATTAATGAGAGAAGAGAAAGTACTTCACATTCGGAACGTGAATAAAATATAGATCTCTGCGAAAGCAGATGGTACTAACTTCCTCATATGAACTACCAAAGAAATTGGAAAAACCAAAGATTGTCTTTACATTCCAATTTTAAGGAACTCAATTCCATCACTATAGTAGAGATGGATGAATGTTTTGTTTGACAAAACATTGTTCTTTATTAATCACTGATTGGATTATAGTAATCTAATTGATTGTCTCTATAGTAGATATGATATGGTAGCGTTAACTGTTTAGAATATAATGATGCTTAAAACCCAAAAGGTTGCAAGATAGTGACTAATCCCAACTGAGTTGTGATACCTCTAAAACATAAATTACGAGTTGGTCATAGATGGATGCTTTGGATCGTTAGATCCGGATCCAATACCTTCTTGTCAAAATTGTATAGAGGCGAAATGTTCAAATCTTTATTCTTTTGGAAAGAAGAAAGAATCACAAAGTTATTGAGGTTAATTCACTTAGATGTTAGTGGCACTTGTCCACAACATAATACTACTCATGTTGTTTGACATTCACCGAAGATCACTCTCGGTTGGACTATAGTTTATTATGAATAAACACAAGTCCGAATACTTTGCAAAAGGTTTCAAAGAATTCAAGAAATGTAAGTTGATGAGTAAGACGTCTAAAGTACTTACCTCCTTAGATTTGATTCAAGGAAAGGTAACACTTTAGATGAGTTTCCTTGAAAGATATCAAGGAAATTAGCATCATAAGATAATGATTTTCTCCATTAGGAGAAGAACGAACTCGAATAAGATTTAGTTCGTTGGATGTTATCAATTACCCATATATATAGGATATATACTTCTAAAACAATATGATTGTCAATTAGAAGATCTTCCAAAATTTTCATAACTCCATAGGATGTAGTTGGAAAGAAAGACAAATCTTAATCATGTTAAGATTTGGGGTTGTGTGCTAATGAGCAATATTTGTTTAAAAATTATCTTGTGGATATCCTTAAATTAACCTTTGGATATCACTTCTATAAACCAACCAACAAATGTTGTTTGTTGAGTAGTTCATTGTAATCCTACAATGTGATTTGCCTTAGAGCAAATGAACTAGGAATAGAACTCAAAAGAATGGGTTCTTTGAGAGACAAGATGATAATCAACAAATATAACAACCTAGTTCCTATACCACAAGCTCCAAGGTAGTAAAAAAGAATTTTAAACCGTCTCAGTTGAATGGTTTGAACTTTATGACTACATTGAGTGTATATACAACATATACTCAAGGAAATGGTAAAGTACCATTTGACCAGAAATAATGAAACCTTCATAGCTAATTGGTAGCTTAAGGTGACTACAATCAAAGAGAATGGTTGACTTTGAAGGAACCATCTTTGACGTAGTCTTAGTTTCAATTAATTCGAAGATTGCTAGCTACAACTAAATGGTGATTCAATGTTTGGACATGATATAGGTTTCCGAAACCATTATTAAGATAGTCTTGATAATTTATGTCTAAAACTATGAATCACAAGACATGTAAGTCGTAGAGATCCAACCATCATGGATCTAAGCAAGCTAGTGGGAGCCATAAACGTCTTATGAGGGAAAGATCAAATTGTTTGATTTCTCATAAAGATGTAAATGAATCTTTTGTTTACTAGGTTTACAAAAGATTAGTGGGAGTTAATCATATTCCTAAAATTTAGAATATATATATATGATATATTAATTTTGGAAATGAAAAGAACACTTCTTCGTTAAAGTTATGACTTTAAACTTTCTATAACGATAGAATGTATATGGGAGACATAGTCTATATACATGGGATGGAAATCTATAATGATAGATTTTAGGATATAATTGGATTATATCATGCCCTAATAATAGACAAAAGGATGCTAGGAAGTTTCTCATATGATGATAAACTTCAATCAGAAGAACAACTCTAGTGAGACTAGGAGGTAGCTCTTCTCAAAGGGAACGTACCCTTTGACTCCCAAAGAAATAATGCGTAAATCGAATCCTTTATGCATACGCAGAAAGGTGATTTATGTATTTCATATTGTATGAAAAACATTGATATGAGTTGTACCTAGAAAGGTACAAGGCGGTATCAATGCAAGCCCAGGATCAGAACCATGGCAACTGTCAAGTGAGTCCTTAAGTATTACTAAAGGATAGGTTCCTCGAAGAATGAGGAAGAATTAGAGTAACGTAATGGAAGCGTAAATGTATTAGATTATGAATCTAATCCATCATTGGATGTTTCTTCATTATGAATGAAGAGATTAACAGATATCTCTTCATTATGACTAAAGAGATATTTGGATGGAAACATTAAAGTAATGACTTTAGTGTGTTCCATTATGAATGCAAAATATATTGCCATATATAGAAGTTTACAACAATGTTGTTTGGATGGGAAAGTTCATTTATGAACTCTCTATTCGGTTCCAACCAGAAAGTGTATCTAGTGTACTGACACTACGACACTAATGGGGCGATAGCTCAAGCCAGGGAATCAAGGTCTCATCAAGATCCGAACTCATATGAGAGACTGAACCACATGATTGGGAATCATGTATAATGGTGACGTCGATATTCTCAAGGTTGCTTCTATGGATAACATATAGATATCCATTGCCTAGGCCTACTACTCAGCCATTTATGAAATGACTAAAGAAGAGGAATCATAACAGATGACCAAGCTGATTGGCTCTAGTGCAAGTGGGAGATTGTTGGAAATGTGCCCTAAAGCCAATCATATGATGATACTTTACGGACATTTCACATGTTAAACTAATCTAGTTTACATATAAAAGGCAAACATTATTGTTTGAGGCGTCTCATATAAATGTTATATGCTTAAACGATAAAGTCCAAGGAATATGTGATTGGGAGAATGCAATCTAATGAAGTTAGATTAATGAGACCATTCTTTCGTAGACACATCCTAAACATTCCTGATCATAGGATTGCCAATTGGGCATTGACAGTCCGTTAAGATCAGTACGTACTATGTCTTCTCTCAGGGAGAGTGACTAGTCTCGAGTCATTGGTGTGTGTGACATCAAGACAAGTACGTAGGTGCTCAATAGAGAATGAGTTCACTGAACACGATCAATGAGGAGTTCTCATACTCATGTCACATGAGAACTCATGTTTGGGATAATGCAAATTAGTCCTTTGACCTGAGGCATCACAGTTGTTGTCTTGTGGTTAAGTCCTTGATCTTTGATTATGTCAAAGTCACCCCATCGGGGTGTCCACGACATCATTGGGGTTAAGCCACTTAGTCATGGAGACAAGTGAATGTGCAACAAGGGATCTCTAACCTTCAAAATGGTTTGAGGGAGAATACTCTATGATATGATTAAAATCTCTGGCCAGAGTATGAATGAGATTGGGGAATGCGTTCCAAATCACATTCAAGGTAATCATAAAATGCAAATGAATCACATTGGATAGTAGACATGAATAAATAAACTATCAAACCAAACAATGTGGTCAAGAGTATTAGATTAGAGAAAGACCGTATTGCATTTGTAATCCTAAACTGAATAGGTTCTCTACCTCTTCTGATTAGCTTGGGTAGCCATGATATGCTGCTAGGTGTCACTCATGGTTTGTGGAAGCCCTAAACGTGTGTAATCACTAAAGGGATAATTGAAAGTAAGTTTCAATTCACAATCGATGTAAAATGGTTTTAATCGCCCACTGCCTCGCTAAAAGGAACCTAATGTATCGTACACCGAGTAAGGTGGAGATTGAAGAAACAAAGGAGATGAATTAAATGGTTTAATTATTTATGGCAAGGATTAATTAATATGTTAATTAATCAAATGAATAAGTTCGTTAAAGACCTCGGGATAGTTTTGGACCTTAAGGCCCAATGGGCTTCGAACGTCAAAGCCCATTGACTTAAGTTGTATGACAACTTAATGAATAAAGATTCACAAAGGCCCAAAAGCCCAAATCCATTTAGTGTTGAATTAGGGTTTTTGGTTCTTTAGGTCATTTAAAAGAAGTGACTATATAAAGAACTTTATAACCTAAAATTCATAAGTTGTTGATTTTAGAGAAAATTGGTGAGAACACAAAGCTTCCATTTCTCTCTAAGAGGCCAACCACCTTGGGGGATATTGTCTAGCAATTCTACTTCCTCAAGGTCACTCATTTCCTCTCCAATCCAACCTTGGTGTAGAATCTTTAGAGGTTCTCTATTTTGGGAACTTGGAGAATCCTATTCTTTCAACCAAATCCATGGAGCTAAGAAGCAAGGAATGAAGGCCCTATCTCTTGGGTGATTATCCTTTGCATATGCAAAGAGGAATCTACAAAGGTAAATATTTCTCAACTAATAAATGTTGATTTAAAAGTTGAGTCAAGGTTCACCAATCTACTAGGCTTTGAATTTCATGGTTGATGTTTTGTTTTTGAGTGCATGCAAGCATGATTCCGCATTTAATTTGTTAATTGCATGCTATTGATGTTGCTCAAATAAACATGTTTTTCACAAAATTTCCTTCAAATCCATCATTGGATGTTTCTTCATTATGAATGAAGAGATAATCAGATATCTCTTTATTATGACTAAAGAGATATTTGGATGGAAACATTAAAAGTAATGACTTTAGTGTGTTCCATTATGAATGCAAAATATATTGCCATATAGAAGCTTACAACAATGTTGTTTGGATGGGAAAGTTCATTTATGAACTCTCTATTTGGTTCCAACCAGAAAGTGTCTCTAGTGTATCGACACTACGACACTAATGGGGTGATAGCTCAAGCCAGGGAATCACGGTCTCATCAAGATCCGAACTCAAATGAGAGAGTGAACCACATGATTGAGAATCATGTATAATGGTCACGTCGTTATTCTCAAGGTTACTTCTATGGATAACATATAGATATCCATTGTCTAGGCCTACTACTCAGCCATTTTTTAAATGACTACAGAAGAGGTATCATCACTGATGACCAAGCTGATTGGCTCTAGTGCAAGTGGGAGATTGTTGGAAATGTGCCCTAAAACCAATCATATGATGATACTTTACGGACATTTCACATGTTAAACTAATATAGTTTAATATAAAGGGCAAAGATTATTGTTTGAAGCCATCTCATATAAATGTTATATGCTTAAACGATAAGTCCAAGGAATATGTAATTGGGAGAATGCGATCTAAAGAAGTTAGATTCATGAGACCATTCTCTTTCGTATACATATCCTAAACGTTCCTGATTATAGGATTGCCAATAGGGCATTGACAGTCCGTTAAGATCAGTACGTGCTATGTCTTCTCTTAGGGAGAGTGACTGGTCTCAAGTCATTGGTGTGACTGACACCAAGACAAGTACGTAGGTGCTCAATAGAGAATGAGTTCACTGAACGCGATCAACAAGAAGTTCTCATACTCATGTCACATGAGAACTCATGGTTGGGATAATGCAAAGTAGTCATTTGACTTGAGGCATCATAGTTGTCTTGTGGTTAGGTCCTTGATCTTTGACTATGTCAAAGTCACTCCATCCGAGGGTGTCCACGACATAGTTGGGGTTAAGCCACTTAGCCATGAAGGCAAGTGAATGCGCAACAAGGGATCTTTAACCTTCAAACCGTTTGAGGGAGAATACTCTATGATATGATTAAGAATATCTGGCCAGAGTTTGAAAGAGATTTAGGAAGTCGTTCCAAATCACATTCAAGGTAATCATATAAGTAAGAGAATCACATTGGATAGAAGACATGAATAAACTATCAAACCAAACAATGTGGTCAAGAGTATTGTATTAGAGAAAGACCGTATTGCATTGTAATCCTAAACTGAATAGGTTCTCCACCTCTTCTGATTAGCTTGGGTAACCATGACATACTGCTAGGTGTCACTCATGGTTTGTGGAAGCCTTAAACGTGTATAATCACTAAAGGGAGAATTGAAAGTAAGTTTCAATTCACAATCGATCGTTAAGAGTGACAATTGCCCACTGCCTTGCTAAAAGGAACCTAATGGATCGTACACCGTGTAAGGTAGAGATTGAAGAAACAACGGAGATGAGTTCGGATAATTAAATGGTTTAATTATTTATGGCTAGGATTAATTAATATGTTAATTAATCAAACGAATAAGTTCGTTATAGACCTAGGGTTAGTTTTGGGCCGCAAGGCCCAATGGGATTTGAATGTCAAGCCCATTAAGGCAACTTTATAGCCATTTCATCCTTAGGGTTTTCTTTTGGGAAAAGGATGAGAACACAATGCTCTCCATTTCTCTCTAAGAGGCCGGCCCCCTTGGAGGACATTAGCTAGCAATCTCTCATCCTCCAAGGTCACTCATCTCTTTTTCAAGTCCCTCCTTAGTGTGGAAAAATTAGAGGTTCTCAATTTTGGGAACTTGGAGAATCCTTTCTACCATCCTCCTCCAAGAAATCGAAGGAACTAAGAAGCAAGGAATGAAGGCCCTCTCCTTGGGTGATTAGCCTTTGCTTATGCAAAGAGGAATCAACAAAGGTATAAAATATCTCAACTCACTATGTTCTTAAGTTGAGTCTTGGTTCACCTTTCTACTAGGCTTTGAATTTCATGTGTAATGTTTTTTTTTTTGAGTGCATACAAGCATGAGTCCGCCCTTAATTGTTAATTGCATGCCATAGATGTTGCTTAAATGAACTTGTTTTTCACAAATTTTCCTTCAAGCTGCACAGCCTATGCAAGCAGCAGAAGTTGACATTGAACCCCCTCCGAAGACGATGCGAATTAATGGCATTTTCTCCAGGTTAGAGTACTTTTGGTCTATCACCTCTTGAACTTTGTTTAGATTCATCCCCATAAGTTTGAAGTCTCAAGCATTTCAATTAACAAGACCTCGCATGCCGAGAATTGTCAATTGTTATGCCATTACTGCCTACGAGCAAACTTAATAAAAGCCTCTATTTTCAATGAAGATTGAAAGATTTATTCACAAGTCTGAGCTAAATGCATGAACAAACTGACCAACCCTGTGACAAGCAGAAGACGCCCGCTGCTCAGCAGACATGGCATTAGCTCTCCAACGTGAGAGGGTAAATTAATTCCCTGACACCCATCTGGGTAAGCTCTTCAGCGCAAAAGGGTAAACTAATTCCCCGACACCCTTCAGGGTAAGCTCTCAAGCGCGAAAGGGTAAGCCACTCCGGAATATCCAAACATGGATGGGTTGTACAACTACTCAGGTCCCTCTGAATGCATCGACAATCTGAGCAGGACGATTCCCATAATTGGCCACGATAGTCATTCCACAGGAATAGACTTAGCCAATTGAAGGATTCAATTCCGCAGGATCCCGGGTCTCTAACCGGAAGAGACGCTAAGTGCAGGACCCCTGCCCATGAAAGAATTTGCGTGACAAGATAGTCCATCCTCCATGTGCAAATCTTCATGAGTGGCTTGATTTCAAAGTGTCATAATACTAGTTAAGCGACCTGCAGGATCAAAGCTGTGACTCGGAAGGATATGGTATTTGAGGAGCAACTTCGCCTACACCTCATGCCAAAGAATGCCTCCGAGAGCCAGGGATGACACCTGAAGTGGTCACCCAGGTCGTCTACTTCTGTAAGTAAGACGCTCGGTCGACGACCCTACAGCTAGAAGCCCAAGGTAGCCTGTAAGCTAAGATTTACACCTGCTATGACTACGCAGACTTGCCTACTTATTAAGAAGTAGCACTTCCGACCGACGGTCTATGGTTTAAGTTTTGATGGGACAAAGTCGAGTGTCACGACTATAGCAACTACGCGGACCTCCTCTATTTCCTACGAGAAGCACGAGTCCGGCCGATGGCTCTATAAGTCAAAAATCTCGCAATGTGCCCCGGGAGGGCCAAGGCTCAAGAAGCCACCAAAAGTCGAGTGTCACGACTATAACAGCTACGCGTACCTCATCTGCTTCCTACGAGAAGCATGAGCTTGGCTAACAGCTCTATAAGTTAAAAATCTCACATTTTCCTCTTGCAGGTAAAGCTCTAGAAGCCCTAAAGCCAAAACCGAAGCCTAAAGTGACACCGTGAGTCAACTGCTCGTCCTACGGCAAAGTTTTGCAAGACGCCTCAAGTAGGCAAGGCTCCCGAAGCTGAAACTAAAACCTAAGTGACGACGTGGGACCAACTACTTCGTTGAAGCAGTTCACCCAGCCGCTTGTCCTACGATAAAAGTTTCGCAAAAGAAATGGAAAAATAGAAGGATGAAGCAAAAACAAGGAAAACTGTTTATTAAATTTCTAGCAAATTGATAAATCGACTCGAAGGCTAATAAAGTTCAAGCAAAGCAGAACAAAAAGGAAAAGAAGAAAAATTCCTAAGTCTAAGCAAAAAGCCTACTCCTTAGTAGCTTGCGCAACCACTGGTTCCTCGACTGCCACGCCTTCAATAGCCGTGACATTCCAGCAGCTAAAGCTTCTATCAGCTCATCCTCAGCCGTCCCTGCCTGAACTGCCTGACCTTCAGCTGCTCCACAAAAGGTTCTCTTTAACAGACAGCACACCTTGCAGATCCACTTCCTTGGACTCAAGCTTACTGGCAATCTCCTTAAGACGAGACAATTTAGCATGCATGAAGATAAGCTCCTCATCCTTGGCAAAATAAGCAGATCGTAACTCTGAATTGACACACTCAAGGTTCTCGACCATAGGAGAAACACGACTAATTTCCTTCTCTGCAACTTCCAACATCGCCTGAGTTGCACTAAGCCTAACTTTCAAATGGGCGGCCTCCTCGCGAGCGAACTCTAACTACAAAGAAGTAGTGGTAAAGACATCAGACCCCTTCAAAATGGCGAGTTCAGATTCGAGCTTCTCGATCTCTTCGGCAGCCGAGTGAAGCTGAGCTACCAACGCCACTTTGGCCTCCTTAGCACACTTGACAGCATCCTGATCAACGCGCATAGACTCAACTGCCAGAATCAAGGTCTTATGCATTGTAGCAATCAGGGAGGACCTCCTCAAGTAGGCAGGACGCTTCATAAATGAGTTTGAGCGGACGACAACTTTCCCAACACTGTTAACAAACTTGGCGCATGCATCAACGTCCTCAGGTATGTCAGCCTTTAGCAGCGCACAAACATCAGGAAATTCTCCAGCCTCAAACTCGGTGGATCTCTCACAACTGCCCGCGCAAGCAGATTTCCCCTTCTCAGCAGATGAATCAGCCACGACAGAAGGAGGAGCAGGCCTAAGCGTCGCTTTAGCAGCAGAATCCACTTTCCCGCTCTTCATAAAGGTGAGCCTTTTAGAAGCCGATCCAGATTTAGCTCCCGACAGACGCTTTGATACAAACCCGGACACCGCAGGCACCACCGAACTCTTCCGCTGGGCAACTCTCTCATCAATGGATGCAGTTACCTTTGGAGCAGCAGGTTTCACAGGCTCAGGATCAACGGTCATCTTCGCCACCTTGGGGGAAGTTAGATCAATGACAAGTTTCTCGGCAGCAGACGCGCTTCCACGAGTAGCAGAAGAAGTCATTGGCTTCTTCTCAATCGAAGGCTCATAAGTAGGTAAAGAAGACCTCTTCTTTCCACCACCATTGGCAGCAAGCTCTACAGTAGCGATCGAGCGAGCGAACACCTCGTCCTCTATCCGCTTTATCTCTTCCCTTTGGGGCAGGCCACCTTTTTCCTGACGAAGAGGGCTGAGCAGCTAGTGCCACTCACAATACTTAGCAGGAATGCCCAAGGTGACATGGATTTGCTTTATATCTGCCAAAGTCCTTGGAGTTCACCCAACTCTGAATCTACGTAAAGTAAGAATGATAATCAATAAATTGAAGTCATGGAGCAGCTCAACAAAAATTCAAACAGGACAAGAATGAAGCAGTTCACTTACCACTGATAAAGGTAGTCGGGACATGCAGCTCAGGAGAAGAGTTAGACTCTCACTCTCCGTTCACCTCCAAGGTATCTCTCGCCCATTCATGGTCATCTTTACTAGAAACATCGAGCAGCCTACAGCGAGACCTCAGCTGTCACACACCTTCCTTGCGGCCAATCTCAAAGAAGTACCAAAACACATTTATGGTCAAGCCAAGATCAAAGAACTTGCTCAAGTTCGAGAACCCCACCATTGCACAAACTGCATTTGGGGAACATTGAGCAGGCACGCAATTCATGGAGCAAATCACCTCCTGGATAAGACATAGCATAGGGGGAGGCCTACGCCTCCATCCCCTCTTTCTTCCGTGCCTAGCAACCTTGAAGACCCGGCCCAAGCCGATCTCCCCGTGCCCTAGCGCGCCGATCCCCTAGCCCGAGTTGAACCATCCACCTAGCCCACGCCAGCCGACCAGTGCCACACCACCAAGCAGCCCCGAGGCTCCCATGCCATGTGATACCCACACCTACGGCCCCCGCAAAGCTAATTTTTCAAGTCCCAAAACTCCCACAAAATTCAAGAAGAAGAAAATTCAAATTTTTCTTACCTTGGTGCGGAACGGAGAAGAAGAAGAACAACGAGAAACAACTCTTTGCAAGGGCAAGAAAAGAATAATGCTAGGGGAGGGGGAAAATATCCTCTGGCTTCTCTTTGTTGTTGGAATAATGATTGTTCTCCAAATTTATTTAATCCCCTGCTTAAGGCATAATTAAATAGGTATTGGGGGCAATTATTTTCCTTTTCCTAGAAGAAGTCTATCTCCAAATCAAGGAAAAAGATCAAGTTCAAATTGGGAAACAACTCTACAAGCCCAAGCAGCTTGGGATTTCTACACCTATTGCCCTTTCCATGCGAGCAGCACAGTAGGTGTGGGGGCATTTGTGGAGCCAAAAATAATCCCAAAAATTCTAGAGGCAACACGTGGACTTTTATTCAAGAAGGACAAGTTGCCTTCAATAAATGGGTAGGCTTCTCAAATTCTCCCACACGCAGCTCACATCCCTGAAGAACTCAGCAGCTGAACACAACTGCCCATAACTCACCTACCCATGGCAAGGAATTAAAGATAAGGATTAATTACCCAAATCCTATCTTTAATACATTCCTAATTGAAGATTGACTCCAATCAAGTTAGTAATCCTAATTTAAATCAATTAAGGATTATTACCCTATTATCTCAAGATATTATCTCCTATTAAATATCATGGGAATATTTAGAGAATATTTTTCCATTAAACCCTACATGGCCGGCCCTAGCCCTATAAATACCCCATATTCTACCATTTTTTCAGAGCTTTGAAAACCCTAAAAAGCCTCAAAATACTTTACTCTCTCAGAGAAACTAACTTAGGCATCGGAGATCCGTTGACCTAACCCCCCCCCCCACCTCGTGGGCGCGTGAGGCTTAGGTCTATGATCAAAGGTGTTAATTGTTTTGTAGGTGCATTTTCGTCAAGACTGAAGACGGTGGAAATTTGCATCCACATCTTCTCTCAAAAAGAGTGACTGGTCTCGAGTCATTGGTGTGACTGACTCCAAGACAAGCATACAGGTGCTCAATAAAGAATGAGTCCACTGAACGCAATCAACAAGGAGTTCTCATACTCATGTTACATAGTGACTCAAGGTTGGGATAATGCAAAGTAGTCATTTGACCTGAGGCATCATAGTTGTCTTGTGGTTAGGTCCTTGATCTTTGACAGTGTCAAAGGCACACCAACAGAGGGTGTCCACGACATAGTTAGGGTTAAGCCACTTAACTATAGAGACAGGTAAATGCACAATAAGGGATCTCTTACCTTCAATCAGTTAAGGGAGAATACTCTATGATATGATTAAGAATCTATGGCCAGAGTATGAATGAAATTAAGGAAGTTGTTCCAAATCACATTCAAGGTATTTATATAAGTAAGAGAATCACATTGGATAGTAGACATGAATAAACTATTAAACCAAACCTTGTGATCTAGAGCATTGTATTAGAGAAAGACCGTATTACATTTGTAATCCCAAATTGAATAGGTTCTCCACCTCTTCTGTTTAGCTTGGATAGTCATGACATACTACTAAGTGTCACTCATGGCTTGTGGAAGCCCTGAAGATGTATAATCACTAAAGGGAGAATTGAAAGTAAGTTTCAATTTACAATCGATTAAAAGAGTTCTAATCCCTCACTGCCTCTAATTAGAATCTAATGGATCATATACCGTGTAAGCTAGAGATTGAAGAAACTACGGAGTTGAGTAAGGACAATTAAATGGTTTAATTCGTTATGGCTAGGATTAATTAATATATTAATTAATCAAACGAATAATTTCATTTTAGACCTCGGGTTAGTTTTGGGCCTAGGGGCCCAATGGGGTTTGGAAGCCTAATGACTTAAGTTGTCTGACAACTTAAATCACAAAAGGGCAAAAAGGCCCACTAACACCTAATGGCCGACCACAGATGAGAGTTTGGCTTAATTACATTTATGCCACTCAAATATGAGTGGCTATAAAAGGAAAGTTATAGGCCAAATTCATTTAGGGTTCTCTTTTGAGGAAATTGGAGAGAACAAAAGCTCTCTTTTTCTTTCTAGGAGGCCGGCTCCCTTGGAGGGGATTTACTATTATCAATCCTCTTCCAAAGTCACTCATCTCTTCTTCAAGTCTCTCCTTGGTGCAGAAAGTTAGAGGTTCCCTTTCTTGGGAGCTTGGAGTATCCATTCTTCCATCCTCCTCCAAGAAATCCATGGAGCCAAGAAGCAAGGAATGAAGGCCCTCTCTCTTGGGTGATTAGCCTTTGCTTATGCAAAGAGGATTCAACAAAGGTATAATATTTCTCAACTCACTTTGTTCTTAAGTTGAGTCTTGGTTCACCACAACTACTAGGCTTTGAATTTCATGGTTTACGTTTTGTTTTAAAGTGCATAGAAACATGCTTCCACCATTTAATCGTTAAATGCATGTATTATGTTGCTTAATGAACTTAGTTTTCACAAATTTTCCTTCAAGTGGTATCAAGAGCCTAGGTCTAGTAGTTGGTGAACCCTTTTGGATTTTTTTGTTCATTGTTTGATTTGAATGTTGTAATGGTTACAAGCTTTATTCTTGCTTCTTTGAATGTAAAATTTTGGAGCTAAAATTTGGCGCCTTTTGTTTTGGGAAATTCGACCAAATCCGTAGGTGGATTTTTTGGGTGCTTGTTTGTGTTGTTAAAGTATTTTAAAGTGACATTAGGAACCCCTAAGTACCCTAGTATGCTAATATGTTATTCCCCTTAAGTTTGAGAGGTTTTATGTGTAGTTCACATGCACCGTTTACATTCGCTTTGGATCTAGAGTTAGGTGCCAGCCTGTCATTTTGTGTGATGTTTTGGACTCGTATGTGATGCAATTAGTGCAGCTTACGTGATGTAGTACTAAAATGTAAAACCTACACCTAGCCTGTTCCATTGTTTGAATATCTCTACAGTGGACTTGTGTGCCTACATAAATTAATGAGCATTGATTTCTTATAATAACAATTTGAGATTTAATGTTGAGATACTTTGTTGTTGTACCTTACATCTTGACTCACTTCTGCTGCAGGGTACCTGCTACATACTATTATTATAATATTTGTGGGAAACCATATACTTGTTTTTCAGTGAGGGGTTACACTTTTCGAAAAGGTTTTACAAAACTTTATTTTTAGGACCACTCACCCTTGTTTTTCGCCTCTCCCGGATTTTAGTGGTAGATGGTTCATGACGACGAGGATTGTTGGTAAAAGCTATTATGTAGGAGACTTCTTCTTTCGGTATAAATGTCCTTACCCTTCTTTGTTGGAAGTATGCCCACAAAGCCACTCATTTGATGTAATAGCTTTTGGAATACTTATTGTGTTAAACTATTATATGTTTAATGAAGGGCAAAGCTTATTGTTAATCACTATTTATTGTATCATGTGTTTAAGTAATAAGGGAATCCAAGGAATGTATTTAATCTAAGAGAGAAGTGATCTAAGTAAGTTAGATTAACAAGACGTTTCTCTTATGTTCATTCCTAAAACGTTCCTAGCCATAGGATTGCCAATTGGGCATTGACAATCCAGTAAGGTTAGTATGTGTTATATTAACTCAAGCATGAGTATGACTAGTCTCAAGTCATTTAGTGTTCGACACTGAGATAAACACATAGGTGCTCAAAAAGGTAATCAAGTACACTGAACTACAATCAAAAGAGAGTTCGAGCACACATGTCATGTAAGAACTTGTAAGTTGCAATATGCAAAGTAGTCCTTTGACTTGAGGCATCATAGATGTCTAATGGTTAGGTCCCTGATCTTTGATCATGTCAAAGGCATTCCATCTAGAGTGTCCACAACATTGTTGGGGTCAAGCTATCTAGTCATGTAGGCATATGAATGCACAACAAGGGTCTCTAACCTTCCATGGTGGAGGGAGAATACTTAGAGATATGATTCGGGAGTCTTTGGCCAAAGCATACGAATATGACTTAGGAAGTTTGTTCCAAATCATATTCAATTAAATCATATAGAGAAGTATCACATTGGATAGTAGACACGAAACAAACTATCACTCAAACAATGTGATTAAGAGTATTGTATTAGAGAATGACCGTATTGCATAATAATTGTAACTGGATAGGTTCTCCAACCACTTCTACTTAGCTTGGGTAGCCATGACATACTGCTAGGTGTCACTCATGGTTTGTGGAATTCCTAAAGATTAGCAAACACTAATCTTCATCAAAAGGAGAATTGAAATGTAGTTTCAATTCACAATCGATCATTAAGAGTAACAATCGCCCACTGCCTCGCTAATTGGAACCCAATGGATCGTACACTGAGTAAGGATGAAAGTGAAGAAATATAAATGAGATGGATAAGCAATTAAATGGTTTAATTGAGAATGGTCAAGATTAATTAAACTAATTATACGAAAGGTTCGTATTGGGCTTTAAAGTTAGTTTCGGGTCTCAGGGCCCAAAAGGGTTTTGGTCCACAAAGCCCATTATGTTTAAGTTGTATGACAACTAAAACAAAATAGGCAATTAGCCCAATAACTAAAGGATGGCCGGCCATAGGGTGAGTGGTAGTGAACTTGGCATAATTGTAAGTTTGCCACTCAAATGTGAGGTGCTATAAAAGGAACTTTATAGCTTTACCACATCAGGGGTTTTCCTTGAGGCAAAAGAGCAAAACTCTTTCTCTCTTTGTCTTCCAAAGAGGCCGGCCACACTTAGAGAAAAATAGCTAGCAATCTTTCTTCCTCTATGTCATCCATTTCTTCTTCATACCTCATCCTTGGTGTGGAGACTTAAAGACACCAAACTTTTTGGTGTTCTTGGAGTTTCTCTCCTCAAATCCTCAAGGAGCAAAGGAGAAGCAAAGAAGCAACCATCCAAGGAGCAAAGGAGGTGACTTGAAGGCCCTCCACTTGGGGGAATCCTTGTGTAAACAAGGATGAGCTTCAACGGTAATGAAACTCAAACTCTCTCTTATCTTTAATATGTTAAAGAGTCTTTTGATTCACCATTCACTAGGCCTTGAAAGTCATGGGTTTTAGAATTGTTTTTTAATGCATGCCTACTTTAAAGCGTTAATAGTTTGCTTTTGTGTTCAAATGTTCACACATGTTCTTAGCTAGGACAAATTTTTCTTCATTCTTTTACTGCAATTTATCTATGCTCTAGCATCACTTGTGTGATATGGGTTCAATCCCGCTCACATGTGCACTCTAAATTAGTCACTTTTAGGTTGTAATTTATTCATTTTCAACATCACTAGACTTTATGGCTTCGTCACATTCCAGGTGTCGGCCAGCACATCGCGATTTGGGTGTCCTGGTGGACATTTCGGGTCAGTGTGTGTCATTTGTGTTTTTGCAAAGTGACCCCAAAATTTTGTGTTTTGCAATATAGCCCAAAACTTGAGGTTACTGCAGTTTGGCCCAAATTAGGTTGATAACAAAATCGCTTTGTCTCTTTAAATGAGAATTGGATTTTCATTTCATTTAGCTATATTTAAATCAATTATATGGATACAAAAACCAAATGACGTTGTTGCAATATGGTTTAATTAGTTAAAGTGTTAATTAATTAAAGAAAGGGTGATTATGAACCTAAGCCTACGATAATTGAGCTATGGGATTGGGCGTCTCTCAAATTTGTTTGAACCATGGGAATGTGTAGGTAAGATTTTGGTTGTAATTTGATTTGATCAAATGTTGTAAAAGAGCAAAAGCTCTTCTTTACTTTAAAGTACTTCTTTCTTGTTTTATTTGATATGCATGGAATTGGAGTAGCTGGGTCCAATGCCCAATAGGAAAAATACACCTTAATGTGATTAAACGCATAACTAAAATCAATCACCATCCCTAGACTGAGGTCCAACACTAGGGTCGTGTTGGATCAATTTGAAGGTTCATAGTCCTCCTAAGGCCCTAAAGCAACTACATAGTCCATCAATGAATGCAAAGCTTATGTTAGTAGTACCATATACTCTTGCTTTAAAAATCGTTTTACAAGCATAGTGGCAGTACCATATACTACTAAATCAATCACATGGACCAATAGTTGTGATAGGACCCAATTGTTTTAATGTGATTAAAATGCATGCTTATATGTGATGAGACCTAAAAACTGTCAACCAAACTGTTATTAAGCTGACAAGCGTGAGAGTGCTTTCAACACTCTTTCATGGCCTTCCACCATGGTAGGCTCTGATCATTATACACCGACTTCACCCTATCATGGGGGAGTACAAAGTATGTGGTTACACTCAGGAGGAGTTCTATACACATACATGATGTTGTGAAGGTAGGCAACGAGAATGATCAACATCATATCGTTGTGAGGTCGTTCTTGAATCCCTGCCCGAACTTGTTGATGTGAAAATTAACTTGACACACAAATATTACCTCTTTTGACAATTGTAGTATATAAATAAGTAGGGATCGTTCTTAAACCGGGGATTATGAGGGATTGCTAAACACTCTAAACTGACTAAAATAGATAAAACTAAGCTTTAAAACACTTAACTAGCCTTAAAAGACTCAAAACAAGTTCACAAGACTCAAAATAAGCTAAAAACACTCAAAACTGCCTAAAAACGCAATATGGGCAGTTTCTGACTCTAAACACAACTTTGGACGAATTTTGGGTTTTCCTTGACTCAAAACACTTAAAAACACAATCTAAAACAGATTTTAACTAGTTAGACACTCTAAAGTAAAGGGGGATTTGGTTTTGGACGAAAATAAAGTAAAACAAAGCAAGAACTAAACTAGGCAGATTTGCACGAATTTGGTAAAATTAGATGGATGATGGGCTAGCTAGAGGGTCTTTCTCCACACATGACACACTTGCATACAAAACAATCTCCAGTTGCTTTTTCAATGAACCATGAACCTCAACACCCCAAGTTAATTAGGTACGCTTAAATTAACCCTCAAATTTTCCTTAAATCATTGAATTGAATGGAAATAGCGCATCACAATCAAATTATTCCTTAAAAGTTCCCTACATGGAAGCGCATAATAGAGACACAATCAAAGATCATTAAGTGCTATGAAAATCATAAGTGTTGACAAGGCATTCGTAACTATGAAAGCGCATGATACTTATGCCAGGAATTTACTTAACATGATTGTGACTAACAACCTTTACTACTTATGAATATAAGTTCATAACGATTAGGTGAAACTCCCTTACATTCTAGCATCAAATTCATGCATGCAAACTAAGTTGGCCACCTTAATAATCATACAAGAATAAGTTTTGAATAAAACAGTTAAGCGAATTCCATTCACAATTTATCAAATCGCAATTGAAAGTAATCAATTCATATTGCAAGTATAATCATGGTTTCGAATTCCCCTCTAACTATAAAGAAATTAGTTCCTCATGTTCGCAATTAAGCAAAGATAACTTGAATTAAACATTGAAAACAAAGATAGAATACACCTAGAAACACTCCAGATGGCTCCTTCTTCTCCTTCCTTAGTTGCGGCACAAGAGGATTGTGGTGGATGATGTGGTGGATGGATGTAGGTGATTTATGGTAGAGGGTGGTCGTTTAATTGCTGCACAAAGGTTTGTATTTATAGGGCTAGGGAAACCCACGAATTTCTGAAGGAAAGGAATTTGTATTTGGCACAATTCATGAAGGAAAAGGACTAGGGTTCACCAAAATCTGAAGGGAAAAGGATTGCACAATCCTAAGGGAAAAGGATTGCAGGTTCTAGGGCTTCTAGAAAGGGTCTAGGCGCCAGATTTTTAGGTGCTTCTAGAAAATATGTTTTAGCACCAATTTAGGGGTTCTAGAAGGATAAAGGTTGTAGAATCTGAAATATATAGTTTAAATGCATAATTATCCCTTAGAAATGGCTAGAATTAAGGCACAAATTGATTTGGATAAGATAGGATAAGATAAGGTTAGGTTAGGCAAGAATAAGATAAGATAAGGTTGGATAAGGTTTTGGATAATGTTCCTTCTTTTGAGCTGATTTCTTATCTTCCTTGACTTGGATTTATTTCTTCACTCTTTTCAGCACATTCCTAGCCTCTTGAACTTCAAATTCGTCCATCCATCTTGCTTCATTCATAAGCTATCCATTTGGTGCCCAAAACTGCCTCAAAATGCTCCAAATTGCACTTTCTTGCCAACTTTGTCATATGGACCTACAAACTATGAAAATGCAAGAAAACAAGCTAACTAAGTCGCATAAATATGCTCATATCACTTGCATGGTGAGAATGACTCAACTGAGTGCGATGGAGCCAACATCATATCATTGTGAGGCAACATTCTCTAGAGGCCACATAAGATGGGTACTTACATGAGTACGCGTATTCTCTCATTATTATTGCTGCTAGCCTGAT
This sequence comes from Malus fusca, assembly GCA_035220775.1. NCBI lineage: Eukaryota > Viridiplantae > Streptophyta > Magnoliopsida > Rosales > Rosaceae > Malus > Malus fusca. The sequence continues at coordinate 37,073,993 of CM069074.1, read as the reverse complement.
AAGCTCATATTTATACATATTTTACATCAAAGTCTCTCGTCTTTTCTTAGTTATTTCCTCATATTTTTGTGCTATTTACTTTGTTTTTGTGTTTTATAGAATTTATCTAGCTAAGAAAATAAAATTAGCACAAGAAAGATTTTAAGTGAAAAAATTCGTAAAAATTATTGCTCACTTATTTGATTTTTATAGCTTTAGAAAAAAATAATGTGGCGTGGCACGGACAGGAACCAAGCACGCTGCCTTTGGCAGCTTGAAAGAAGACCGACAGCAGCGTGGTGAGCACTGCAGAAAGAAGTGGAAGGCGTGCGGGTATAAAATAATAGAAAGAATAAGGAAAGAGAGGCGCATGCCAGCTTGAAGAAAGAAAAGAATGAATAAACAAAAGGAAATGTGGAAGGAATAATAAAAGAAATGAATGAAGACTAAAAAGAGTCAGGAAAGGCAGCTGCTTGGGTAGCTGGCGTGCAGCTAGAAACGAGAGAAAATAAAGAAAAATAAAGAAACGAAAAAGAAATAAAAGGGCAGCAAGAAGCTGCCAGGCGGAGAAATTGGGAGAGAAGGGCAGGACAGCTGCTAGTTGGGAAGAAAGGGAGAGACGTGAGGGAGCAGAACAGCTGCCTTGGCAGCGAGAGGAGAGAAGGACGCGCGGAAAATAAGGATAAGAGACGCGAAGTAGCTGGAAGAGAGGACACGCGGAACTGGCAGCGAGGGAGAGAAACAGCAAGTCAGAAACAGCACGCTGCCTTAGGCAGCGACAGAGAAAGGAGAGGAGCACATCCTCATTTGGTTTTATTTTTCTTAAACTCATGTTTAATTTAATTTGCTTTTCAATTATATTAAACATGTGTAATTAATTCCTGTTTAGTTAGAGGAGAATTTGAAACCATGGATAAATGTTTATTATGATTTGATTTACTCCAGTTATGAATTCTTGAACGTTGGATGTGGTTTATTTTTCTGATTTGATTAAGAACTTGTTTATGTATGTGGGTTGAGGGTCGACACTTAATTTGCATGCTTAGACTTGATGGTAGGATATAAGGGAATTTCACCTAATCGTTATGAACTTATATTCATGAGTAGTAAAAATCGCTAGTCACGATTGTGTTTAGTAAACCCTAGGTTGGATTAACATGCGTATTCCATAGTTATGAATGCCTAGTCGATGCTTATGATTTTCATAGAACTTAATGATTCTTGCTTGTATTTCTATTATGCAATTCATGTAGGGAACTTGTAGGGAATGTTTTGGGTTGTCGTATGCAATCATCCAACCCAATAACTTGTGGAAAATCTGAAGGTTAATTTAAGCGGACCTAATTAACTTGGAGCATTGTCATTTATTTGTTTGTTGAAATCATAACTGGGAATCAAATTATATGCATATATTCATGTGTGGATAAGGACCCCTCTAACTAACGTCTCATCATTTTAATTCTATAAAATATATTTTCTTTGAAGTTTGTTTTTAAGTTTCTGTTTTAAGTTCAATTTCATCAAAAATCAATCCCCCATTTATTTTAAGTGTTAGATTTGTTAGAAATCAATTTAGTTTGTGTTTTCTTGAGTTTTGAATTATTTTGAGTCTTTTGATTTGTTTTAGATTATTTGTTAGTTTTATTTTGAGTTATTCTAGTTAAGTGTTTTGAGTCTAGTTTAGTGTTTTAAATTTTGTTTTTACGTTTTTAATTTAATTTAACTTTGGTTAGCATCCCTAGTTAATCCCCGGCCTAGAACGATCCCTACTTACATCATTACTACAATTGTCACAAATAGGGTTTAATTTGTGCGTTAACTTATTTTCGCATCATAGCCAACATCATATCATTGTGAGGTGGGCTTGGTAATAGTGAGCCTCCCATTCCTTGCTAAGAGTTTCCTCTAAAACTCTTGAATTCCTTTGAGGGATATGGAATTTGTCAAAATAGTAGGTGGTGCTATTTGATTTAAAGACCCAGGTCCAATGGCTTAAAATCAATCAATTTATATTCGTTATGTATTTGTATCAATATATTTGCAAACGTTATCCAAAACTTGGCACAGAAAAGCTGAAGGCTTTAGCTTCCGTACTTAGTACCACAATCCCACATATTGCCTTTATTGGATTGTATATGTACCTAAGTTGTCTCATCCTCACAATCTTCCTATTGATAATGTATCATTGGAAGAACATGTTAGATAAGTCCATCATAAAAAGGATGACACAAACAACAAGTGCTTAATCCTTTGTTGAACAAACAAAGGAACTTGAGAAGATTAGCACAAAGGCAGGGACACTTTAAGTGCCATATTTCTTCACTTACAAACTATTGTATGAAGAAATAAGAGTTTCTTTGAACAACCCTTAGTTAACACAAACATTTGTGCTTGTTTCTTTGTTATATTTACAAGGAACTTGAGAAGTAAGCACAAGGGCATAGACACTTTATGTACCATGATTCTTCACTTACAAATTGTTGTATGAAGACATGAGAGTTGCTTTGAACAACTCTTGAAAGTTTGTAATCTTGTTTAGAACATGATGGTTGTTTGACAAAAATAGTCCATGAATATGGACTTATGATGATTTTGAATCATTGAGTGTTCAAGTGTTAAACCACTTCACTTGACGGAAACTAGGCTAGGGCTTCACCTTTATGTCCCTACCCAAATGGTTCACTAAGTTTATTGTAAACTATACAGTGTGTTGAAGCACAAAATCAGCGAGACTTTTGAAAACGTAAAGTGTCAAGTTTGTGACCTTCCCTCGATTTCTCCGGTCACCTGGTTAGGATAATATGTAAAGGGATAGAGATAGGGAAGCAAACACAAGATGTACGTGGTTCACCCTAAATTTGGCTACCTCTACAGAGTAGAGGAGTTCTCATTAATAGTGAAGGGCTTACACAAATACATAGGTTCAACATAATCATCATTATTGGATTCTAATGACTAGTTTAAGTACCATAATGACATTTTTTCCTAATTGTAGAAGAATGGTCTTCTTTTATAGTTGAGGAGAGTCTCCGGCTTTCATCCGTGGTCGATGTGGGACTCTAGAAGCTTTATTATGACGTTGACACGTGTCATATTGTGATTGACCTCCTGGGTGGAGGGAAACTCTTGTACTTCGGCAGGGGTGCCTCAGCTTCGATGATTCCTTGAAGATATGAAGTTGACCGGTGCTTGGTAGTTTAGGGATTGGTCAAGTATGGTACAAACAATGCTCCCCTAAGTTCCCAAGTGAGTAAAGCTTCTCGGTTGGGGACTTGAAAAATCCAAGTCACTAAGTAATCATGAAACTTCCTAGTACCGAAATGTAGTAGCATATAGTGGAAGCCCCCCAAGTTTCCAAGCGAATAGGATAGCTGAAGGAGGTGGCTTGATATTCTTGAGTCATTGAAGAAAAAAAAACTACAAAAATTCTCTCCTTTTTTTTTTTTTTGGAAGTAGCCCAAGTGTATATATTTTTTCTTAAGCCCAATTCCTTCTTTCTTTTTGGTGAGAAAAAAAATGTGGTTGAAGCTTTTTCCTTTTAGTAGATGGCTTGAGTGGTTGAAGCTTTGTACGTGAAGTTTTTGGTTGAAACTTTGTTTGCTAATCCCTTGTTTATGTTTTTGTTTATGTTTTATTTTTTTTATTTGTGTTTATTTTATTTTTTTTTATTTTTTTTTTTTTGTTATGTTTTTTTTAACTTTTGATATTTGATTTAGTTTTCTTTCTTTGATTTTAGGTACAAATGGAGGGAGATATGGCACTTGCATCCATCCAAGCTCAATTGGCGAATCTCACGTCTCAATTAGCTCAGAATGCCGGAAGGACCACAATGCCAAGTGTCCCTACATTTGGTGCATCGTATGGGCAAATGAAGATGTTTGGGGATATCACGGCCATAACCAATCAAGGGGCAACATGTTTTCCAACGCTTACAATTCGGATTGGAGAAATTATTCAGATCATAAGTGGGGAGAACCTCAACAGGTTCAACAAAGTGGATATTGGCAACAAGATGAGGAGTTTTATTCAAGATCTATGCAGCCACCACAACCTCCCCCACAACAATTTCAATCGAATTCAAGTATGCCCATGAATTATAATGAAATTCTTGATGGACTCATCTCTTTGGCGCAGGGTTCACAAAATCAAGATAAGGAGACTCACCAAGCAGAATATTGGCAGCCGTGTGAGGAGTTCTATCAATGGCCATATGAACCACCACAGCCTCCACCACAATCTCCCCAACCAAATTCAGGTACGTCTTCGGATAATGACATGTTGAATAAGTTACTCACCTCTTTGACCCAGGACGTAGAAAATCGAAACATGGAGATGCAAAATAAAGCCAACAAGGTGGATGAGTTGGAGAAGCAAATTGGGCAGATTATGGAGTTCATGGTACAAATTCAAGATCAAAGTGAACTCTCCAACTCCACAGTTGCAAATTCAGAGGGAGAAATGGAAATCAATGAAGCCATCACTTTGGGAAGTAATATGGAGGATGAGGTTGTCCCAGAACCATCCAAACATAACCCGAACATGGATGAATTGCCGCTTCAAGAAGAAGATGAAGATGACGACTTGGGCAGTTTAGAAGAATTCTTGTCGCAAACTCCTCAAATCCCTATGTCATCCAACTCAGGTGAGGAAGTTCTAAATTCACTTCATTCTAACATTATTCCACCGAATGTCCTTTGTCCTTGCAGGTTTTTGATTCCAAATACTAAAGAGAGTGAAAAAGACATTGTGGAAGCTCTTCCAAAGGTGCAAAGTGATATCCCAATTCTTGGTGCACCAAAACAAGTTCCCGATGGTATTGAAATGTTCAAAGAACCTTGCACACCAAGAAAAGGGATTCAAGAGAATGAAGTGGTTGAAGCATATCAAGAATACATCCAAGAGGCTGTGCATGAGACAATCAAGCCCAAAGCAGTTGAGTTTGATGACACGGGACAAGCCACAACCATCATAGTAAACCTGGCCAAGTTCAAAGTCCCGGAAATGTTCAAAGATGTGGTGTTTGTCTTTGAGTTTGTGTCGGAAAAAGAAAGTAAGCCATCTTCTCCAATTTTAATTTTATGTTATACTAACAATCTGATTTTGATGATTCAAGCACCGTCATTAGAACTTAGACCGTTGTCGGATCATTTCAAGTACCACCGTCCGTTCAAGGATAAACCCATGCATTTGAATAATGAAGGGAGGCTTAGGAATCACCCACAATCAGATTTGCATTCCTAATCCTTTCTCTTTACTGCTTTCATTTTGTTTTGTTTATTTAGTTGTGATTTTTGTTTAAGAAAGTTAAACATAGTCTTTATTACATTAATTTACATATTTTTACATTGATATTTTTATTTATTTATTTATTTATTTTTATTGTTTTGCCTTAAAAAATATATATATATATATATATAATAATAATAAACATCCATATAATAAAATAAAAATAAAAATAAAAAAATAACACAAAATTACTTATATTTATATATATAATTAAATAAACTTAAAAGCATAAATATTTTACAATAATGTGAACTAATAGCTTTCATTGGTCGTTGGTAGGTGGTGCCTCGGAGGTCGACGGAGCCCCAGAAAGACGAAGCGCCAGAGTTGGATCATTCGGAGCCTCAATACTTGGTGCAGCTCCCGAAGACGAAGGCAACATAAACCTCGGGAGTAACGCCATAAACCGTTGATGATCACTATGAATCCGCACTTCGGACTCTTGCAGCTGATCAAGCTTCCTCTTCATGCTTGTTGAGTAATTAGTTGCGAGCATGTGCAACTCCTTATTCTCATGCCTAAGCACTCTGACCTCTTGCCGAAGACTAGCCACTTCAGCCATCAACGACTCAACCTGACGAGTTTGAGCAAGAAGGCGCTGGCCCATGTTTGATACTGAGCCTGCGCATCGGACGCTGTAGGCCAGAGAGTCCTGAACAGCTAGTTCGTCGGACCGCCTGGAAAGTATCCTAGTGTCTCTAGGAGTGAGCAGATTTCTGGCCACCACCGAAGCGGTTGTTTCATTCATCATCATGGAATCCCCAACTGTAAGAGGACCATTTGGGGATATGAAGGACGGCTGCCAAATGTTGGTTGGAGAAGACATATCAATATCTTCCCCAACATTCAAGTTAAGGCGACGGTCAGAGGGGCAAGACATTTTCTGAAGGTGTTGAGAATGAAGAGTCGGACTGATCAAGATTAAACAAATGCAAGAAGAGAGTGTTTACAGGAGGGAGCTCAAGTGTGTTGTGGAACAAAATTAGCGCCTCTATAAAAAGAAGAAATCAAAGAGGCGCTCATCAGAAATCAAAGTGGCGTCCTCTCGCAAATCGAAGAGTCGGGGCTCTTTTCTCAAAAGCCGGACTACGTCTCAAAAGTCGGACGCCGTTCTCAAAAGTCGGGCGCCTCTCTCAAAAGACGGAGCGGTCAGGAATCACGAGGCGAGCAGCTTTTCCAGTTTTGTCGTCATTCGTCACGCGCACTGTCAGCTTTGCGGAAATTACGGGCAGCTTTGTCAGAAAGCGCGTAACTTGTACTGTTCATCCATCCACCGGCTGCCGACAGGGGTAAGAGAATAGTTTCGGTTGTGAAGAATCATTCCTATAAACGTCTACCTTCGCCATCCATTGCAAAGGCAAACCCCCTCAGCACTTCTTCATCTCCGAAAATGCATTCCCAACGAAGCCTCTCGAGTTACTCTGTGTTTCTCATTCCCTGGGATACCTTTGCAAACAAGTCATCAAGAGCTAGAGTATTTCATATCATGAAGGTTGAAAGCAAGAGTATCTCATATCATGCTTTCTCCCTGTCCTTTTCCTTGTCTTTGTGACAAGGAGAAAGCGAGCAATCAGCCAGCACTCGGTGTCAATCTTCCGATCTAAGAACCGACTGCCTGGAAATCCTTCCTGATTGCTTACCTAGCATTGCTCTCGAGTGCTCATCTTCAACCGCTGATGTATTTCCGAAGAAGATGCCACATCTGCCTGGAGAACAGATAAGGCAAGTGAAACTGATAACTTGAAGCATGTGGAGACAACGTGCTGATTCATCTTTAAGATCAAGTCTCATTTTCCTTGCTAAGAAGTTCCCCAGCCCAGTTCAAGAATACATCTGTGGAACGATACTTCTTCAAAAGCAAAAGTATCTCATATCATCAGAGTCAAAGGCAAAGATATCTCATGGCATGTTTTTCCTTTACCCTTGCTCTTGCCTGCGAGACAAGGAGAAAGAAGGCAATCGGTCGGCACTTGGACAGATTGAACAAAGAAACAGACCACCACCTCTACCTCGTGCCTACCTGCTGTGCAGAAGAAACAAGCAGAGAAGAATGCAGCCTGCAGACTCAATCAACCCGGCAGAAGGAGTCCGAGTTGAAACCAAGAGCTCGAGAAGCTTCAACAACATATGGACGCATCAGTCACCACCACCAATCAAGTCTCATTTTCCTTGCTAAGAAGTTCCTTAGGCCAGTTCGAGTTCAAAGCTGTGGAAAGTCAACAAGCACGACCAATGATCACTTATTAGTTCTATTCATTGTCTTTTATCGTCATTTTCAATTTTCCGTTTGCATTTTCTACATTTTCTTGTGTTACTTAACTGAATTATTTCTTTTCTTTGCAGGAACTTTTGGTTATTTCCACCCTTGAAGTTGATTGCAGAATTTTAGCTTGGGGGGTCATCGCTTGATTTTACTGCAAATTAGGGAAGTTTTCAGTCCTATTGCTTTATTTTGTTTCTTTATATTTATTTATTTTATTTTTATTTGCATTTTATTACATTTTCTGACATTGGGGACAATGTCTAGTTTAAGTGTGGGGGTAAAGAGTATAAAAATGACCAAATTGAAAATTTTTGTACCTTCGATTTTGAACTGGTTTCATTTGTTTCCATGTTATTGTTTTGTATTTTCTTAATTAAGTTGTGGTTTTAATAAAAAAATCAAAAAATTTAAAAAAATCCAAAAATATTTCTTTGTTTTCCTTATTGTTTTGAATTAGATTTTTGTTAGTTTCCCGACCCAATGATATAATTGGATAAAATTTGAACCATGATGATCAAGAACTTAGTTAACACGTGTTGTGTGAAATTCCTAATTCTCATGTTAGTTTGTACATATTTGATCATCTTTGAAAAACTAAACGCACATAGCCTTGTTGATGTGAAACTAAAGCATGATTTAAAGCTCCATATGTGAATTTAGTGACCATTTACATCCTATGTGAGTTTTTTTGAGCCTATTGAAAGTGTGTGCATTTTTCATACACTCTTATTCTTTCATGTGTGATGAACTTATGTGAGATACTTCTCTAGAACTTGCATAACAATCTTTCGAAATATTTGTCATTGATTGCATGAACTTGAAAATGATAGAGGCATTAGGTTTACCACCATGGCCCAAATAACCTTGTTTCCCAAAGAAAAATGATATCATTAGATTGCCAATTTGAGCCGTATATGTGAGCCTTTTATTTCTTATCACCAAATATGTCTACCCTTATGCCTGAAATATTTTTCCTTACCCTTTCCAAGCGAGCTAATGAGTAATGTGAAATTGTCTTATGAGAAGTGTTTGTGAAGTACTCGGAGGGTGTTTGGCAAAAGAATAAGTGTGGGGGTTTTTCATATTTGTTTCTGCTTGAAAAAAAAAAAAAAAAAAAAAAAAAAAAGAAAGAGAAAGAAAGAAAATTTGTTTACGAAGAAAATAAAAAGAGTTTAAAGTTTCAGTTTAAGGTTGTGGTTGGAGGTGACTTGAAGAATAGCTGGAAAGCTTGAGTTCTTATAAATCTAAACAAAAGAATTGCTTGCAATGTAGCTTGGAACTTGTGTTTACCTATTCTTTCGTTTCAATAACCCTCGCCCTAAACCTCATTACGTCCAATAAAAGTCCTCTTGATTTAAGTTTTGCAATTATGATTATGGAGAAGTGATCTTTATGCAAGCTTATGGTAGAACTTTCACATTTGATTCTTTGAGAGAAACACATTAAAACTAAACACATGTGTGATTAAGTGTATATCCAGTGAGAAGGTTGCTAGTTTGCATATGGTGATTTTAAAAATAAAAATTTTGAAATTGCATTAACATGGCTATCTCACACACTACACTTCAAGGATGATTCAAAGATTACTGCTAATATGTGAATAAGGAGGATGAACTTGGATCAGTTTGTTTGGTGCTAGCTATGGTTCTTGATGATTTGTGTTCTCGAATGAAGTCCTATGAGGGTCACATAGGGGGAAGCTAATAATTTTCATGTTATTACTTTTTCTATTTTCTTTGTTTTGCTCGAGGTCTAGCAAAAGCTAAGTGTGGGGGTATTTGATAAGCTCATATTTATACATATTTTACATCAAAGTCTCTCGTCTTTTCTTAGTTATTTCCTCATATTTTTGTGCTATTTACTTTGTTTTTGTGTTTTATAGAATTTATCTAGCTAAGAAAATAAAATTAGCACAAGAAAGATTTTAAGTGAAAAAATTCGTAAAAATTATTGCTCACTTATTTGATTTTTATAGCTTTAGAAAAAAATAATGTGGCGTGGCACGGACAGGAACCAAGCACGCTGCCTTTGGCAGCTTGAAAGAAGACCGACAGCAGCGTGGTGAGCACTGCAGAAAGAAGTGGAAGGCGTGCGGGTATAAAATAATAGAAAGAATAAGGAAAGAGAGGCGCATGCCAGCTTGAAGAAAGAAAAGAATGAATAAACAAAAGGAAATGTGGAAGGAATAATAAAAGAAATGAATGAAGACTAAAAAGAGTCAGGAAAGGCAGCTGCTTGGGTAGCTGGCGTGCAGCTAGAAACGAGAGAAAATAAATAATGCAAGGACGGAAATAAAAGGAGGACAGTAGCAGCTTGCAGGAAAGACGAAGTGCAGAAAAATAAAGAAACGAAAAAGAAATAAAAGGGCAGCAAGAAGCTGCCAGGCGGAGAAATTGGGAGAGAAGGGCAGGACAGCTGCCAGCTGGGAAGAAGGGGAGAGACGTGAGGGAGCAGAACAGCTGCCTTGGCAGCGAGAGGAGAGAATGACACGCGGAAAATAAGGAGAAGAGACGCGAAGTAGCTGGAAGAGAGGACACGCGGAACTGGCAGCGAGGGAGAGAAACAGCAAGTCAGAAACAACACGCTGCCTTAGGCAGCGACAGAGAAAGCAGAGGATCACATCCTCATTTGGTTTTATTTTTCTTAAACTCATGTTTAATTTAATTTGCTTTTCAATTATATTAAACATGTGTAATTAATTCCTGTTTAGTTAGAGGAGAATTTGAAACCATGGATAAATGTTTATTATGATTTGATTTACTCCAGTTATGAATTCTTGAACGTTGGATGTGGTTTATTTTTCTGATTTGATTAAGAACTTGTTTATGTATGTGGGTTGAGGGTCGACACTTAATTTGCATGCTTAGACTTGATGCTAGGATATAAGGGAATTTCACCTAATCGTTATGAACTTATATTCATGAGTAGTAAAAATCGCTAGTCACGATTGTGTTTAGTAAACCCTAGGTTGGATTAACATGCGTATTCCATAGTTATGAATGCCTAGTCGATGCTTATGATTTTCATAGAACTTAATGATTCTTGCTTGTATTTCTATTATGCAATTCATGTAGGAAACTTGTAGGGAATGTTTTGGGTTGTCGTATGCAATCATCCAACCCAATAACTTGTGGAAAATCTGAAGGTTAATTTAAGCGGACCTAATTAACTTGGAGCATTGTCATTTATTTGTTTGTTGAAATCATAACTGGGAATCAAATTATATGCATATATTCATGTGTGGATAAGGACCCCTCTAACTAACGTCTCATCATTTTAATTCTATAAAATATATTTTCTTTGAAGTTTGTTTTTAAGTTTCTGTTTTAAGTTCAATTTCATCAAAAATCAATCCCCCATTTATTTTAAGTGTTAGATTTGTTAGAAATCAATTTAGTTTGTGTTTTCTTGAGTTTTGAATTATTTTGAGTCTTTTGATTTGTTTTAGATTATTTTTTAGTTTTATTTTGAGTTATTCTAGTTAAGTGTTTTGAGTCTAGTTTAGTGTTTTAAATTTTGTTTTTACGTTTTTAATTTAATTTTACTTTGGTTAGCATCCCTAGCTAATCCCCGGCCTAGAACGATCCCTACTTACATCATTACTACAATTGTCACAAATAGGGTTTAATTTGTGCGTTAACTTATTTTCGCATCATAGCCAACATCATATCATTGTGAGGTGGGCTTGGTAATAGTGAGCCTCCCATTCCTTGCTAAGAGTTTCCTCTAAAACTCTTGAATTCCTTTGAGGGATATGGAATTTGTCAAAATAGTAGGTGGTGCTATTTGATTTAAAGACTCAGGTCAAATGGCTTAAAATCAATCAATTTATATTCGTTATGTATTTGTATCAATATATTTGGAAACGTTATCCAAAACTTGACACAGAAAAGCTGAAGGCTTTAGCTTCCGTACTTAGTACCACAATCCCACATATTGCCTTTATTGGATTGTATATGTACCTAAGTTGTCTCATCCTCACAATCTTCCTATTGATAATGTATCATTGGAAGAACATGTTAGATAAGTCCATCATAAAAAGGATGACACAAACAACAAGTGCTTAATCCTTTGTTGAACAAACAAAGGAACTTGAGAAGATTAGCACAAAGGCAGGGACACTTTAAGTGCCATATTTCTTCACTTACAAACTATTGTATGAAGAAATAAGAGTTTCTTTGAACAACCCTTAGTTAACACAAACATTTGTGCTTGTTTCTTTGTTATATTTACAAGGAACTTGAGAAGTAAGCACAAGGGCATAGACACTTTATGTACCATGATTCTTCACTTGCAAATTGTTGTATGAAGAAATGAGAGTTGCTTTGAACAACTCTTGAAAGTTTGTAATCTTGTTTAGAACATGATGGTTGTTTGACAAAAATAGTCCATGAATATGGACTTATGATGATTTTGAATCATTGAGTGTTCAAGTGTTAAACCACTTCACTTGAAGGAAACTAGGCTAGGGCTTCACCTTTATGTCCCTACCCAAATGGTTCACTAAGTTTATTGTAAACTATACAGTGTGTTGAAGCACAAAATCAGCGAGACTTTTGAAAACGTAAAGTGTCAAGTTTGTGACCTTCTCTCGATTTCTCCGGTCACCTGGTTAGGATAATATGTAAAGGGATAGAGATAGGGAAGCAAACACAAGATGTACGTGGTTCACCCTAAATTTGGCTACCTCTACAGAGTAGAGGAGTTCTCATTAATAGTGAAGGGCTTACACAAATACATAGGTTCAACATAATCATCATTATTGGATTCTAATGACTAGTTTAAGTACCATAATGACATTTTTTCCTAATTGTAGAAGAATGGTCTTCTTTTATAGTTGAGGAGAGTCTCCGGCTTTCATCCGTGGTCGATGTGGGACTCTAGAAGCTTTATTATGACGTTGATGAAGGAAATTTTAGGAAAAACATGTTCATTTGAATAACATCATATAGCATGCAATTAACAATTAAAGGCGGAATCATGCTTTCATGCATTCAAAAACAAAACATCTACCATGAAATTCAAAGCCTAGTAGATTGGTGAACCTTGACTCAACTTAAAAACAACAATTTGTTAGTTGAGAAATATTTACCTTTGTAGATTCCTCTTTGCATATGCAAAGGATAATCACCCAAGAGATAGGGCCTTCATTCCTTGCTTCTTAGCTCCATGGATTTGGTTGGAAGAATAGGTTCTCCAAGTTCCCAAAATTGAGAACCTCTAAAGATTCTACACCAAGGTTGGATTGGAGAGGAAATGAGTGACCTTGAGGAAATAGAATTGCTAGACAATATCCCCCAAGGTGGTTGGCCTCTTAGAGAGAAATGGAAGCTTTGTGTTCTCACCAATTTTCTCTAAAATCAACAACTTATGAATTTAGTTTATAAAGTTCTTTATATAGTCACTTCTATAAATGACCTAAAGAACCATAAAACCCTAATTCATCACTATAGGCCACTCTAATGGATTTGGGCTTTTGGGCCTTTGTGAATCTTTATTCATTAAGTTGTCATACAACTTAAGTCAATGGGCTTTGACGTTCGAAGCCCATTGGGCCTTAAGGTCCAAAACTATCCCGAGGTCTTTAACGAACTTATTCGTTTGATTAATTAACATATTAATTAATCCTTGCCATAAATAATTAAACCATTTAATTCATCTCCTTTGTTTCTTCAATCTCCACCTTATTTGGTGTACGACACATTAGGTTCCTTTTAGCAAGGCAGTGGGCGATTAAAACCATTTTACATCGATTGTGAATTGAAACTTACTTTCAATTCTCCCTTTAGTGATTACACACGTTTAGGGCTTCCACAAACCATGAGTGACCCCTAGCAGCATATCATGGCTACCCAAGCTAATCAGAAGAGGTAGAGAACCTATTCAGTTTAGGATTACAAATGCAATACGGTCTTTCTCTAATCTAATACTCTTGACCACATTGTTTGGTTTGATAGTTTATTTATTCATGTCTACTATCCAATGTGAATCATTTGCATTTTATGATTACCTTGAATGTGATTTGGAACGCATTCCCTAATCTCATTCATACTCTGGCCAGAGATTTTAATCATATCATAGAGTATTCTCCCTCAAGCCAATTGAAGGTTAGAGATCCCTTGTTGCACATTCACTTGTCTCCATAATTAAGTGGCTTAACCCCAATGATGCCGTGGACACCCCGATGGGGTGACTTTGACATAATCAAAGATCAAGGACTTAACCACAAGACAACAACTGTGATGCCTCAGGTCAAAGGACTAATTTGCATTATCCCAAACATGAGTTCTCATGTGACATGAGTATGAGAACTCCTCGTTGATCGTGTTCAGTGAACTCATTCTCTATTGAGCACCTACGTACTTGTCTTGATGTCACACACACCAATGACTCGAGACTAGTCACTCTCCCTGAGAGAAGACATAGCACGTACTGATCTTATCGGACTGTCAATGCCCAATTGGCAATCCTATGATCAGGAACGTTTAGGATGTGTCTACGAAAGAATGGTCTCATTAATCTAACTTCATTAGATTGCATTCTCCCAATCACATATTCCTTGGACTTTATCGTTTAAGCATATAACATTTATATGAGACGTCTCAAACAATAATGTTTGCCTTTCATATGTAAACTAGATTAGTTTAACATGTGAAATATCCGTAAAGTATCATCATATGAATGGCTTTCGGGCACATTTCCAACAATCTCCCACTTGCACTAGAGCCAATCAGCTTGGTCATCTGTTATGATTCCTCTTCTGTAGTCATTTCCTAAATGGCTGAATAGTAGGCCTAGGAAATGGATATCTATATGTTATCCATAGAAGCAACCTTGAGAATATCGACGTCACCATTATACATGATTCCCAATCATGTGGTTCAGTCTCTCATATGAGTTCGGATCTTGATGAGACCTTGATTCCCAGGCTTGAGCTATCGCCCCATTAGTGTCATACACTTTCTGGTTGGAACCGAATAGAGAGTTCATAAATGAACTTTCCCATCCAAACAACATTGTTGTAAACTTCTATATATGGCAATATATTTTGCATTTATAATGGAACACACTAAAGTCATTACTTTAATGTTTCCATCCAAATATCTCTTTAGTCATAATAAAGATGTATCTGTTAATCTCTTCATTCATAATGAAGAAACATTCAACGATGGATTAGATTCATAATCTAACACGTTTACGCTTCCTTTACGTTACTCTAATTCTTCCTCATTCTTCGAGGAACCTATCCTTTAGTATTTCTTAAATACTTAAGGATTCACTTGACAGTTGCCATGGTTCTGATCCTGGGCTTGCATTGATATCGCCTTGTACCTTTCTTGGTACAACTCATATCAATGTTTTTCATACAATATGAAATACGCAAATCACCTTTCTGCGTATGCATAAAGGATTCGATTTACGCATTATTTCTTTGGGAGTCAAAGGGTACGTTCCCTTTGAGAAGAGCTACCTCCTAGTCTCACTAGAGTTGTTCTTCTTATTGAAGTTTATCATCATATGAGAAACTTCCTAGCAACCTTTTGTCTATTGTTAGGGCATGATATAATCCAATTATATCCTAAAATCTATCATTATAGATTTCTATCCCATGTATATAGACTATGTCTCCCATATACATTCTATCGTTATAGAAAGTTTAAAGTCATAACTTTAACAATGAAGTATTCTTTTCATTTCCAAAATTAATATATCATACATATATTTAAATTTAGGAATATGATTAACTCCCACTAATCTTTTGTAAACCTAGTAAACAAAAGATTCATTTACATCTATATGAGAAATCAAACAATTTTGATCTTTCTCTCATAAGACGCTTATGGCTCCCACTAGCTTGCTAAGATTCATGATGGTTGGATCTCTACAACTTACATGTCTTGTGATTCATAGTTTTAGACATAAATTATCAAGACTATCTTAATAATGGTTTCGGAAACCTATATCATGTCCAAACATTGAATCACCATTTAGTTGTAGCTAGCAATCTTCGAATTAATTGAAACTAAGACTACATCAAAGATGGTTCCTTCAAAGTCAACCATTCTCTTTGATTGTAGCCACCTTAAGCTACCAATTAGCTATGAAGGTTTCATTATTTCGGGTCAAATGGTACTTTACCATTTCCTTGAGTATATATCGTATATACACTCAATGTAGTCATAAAGTTCAAACCATTCAACTGAGACGGTTTATAAATCCTTCTTGACTACCTTGGAGCTTGTGGTATAGGAACTAGGTTGTTATATTTGTTGATTATCATCTTGTCTCTCAAAGAACCCATTCTTTTGAGTTCTATTCCTAGTTCATTTGCTCTAAGGCAAATCACATTGTAGGATTACAATGAACTACTCAACAAACAACATTTGTTGGTTGGTTTATAGAAGTGATATCCAAAGGTTAATTTAAGGATATCCACAAGATAATTTTTAAACAAATATTGCTTATTAGCACACAACCCCAAATCTTAACACAATTAAGATTTGTCTTTCTTTCCAACTACATCCTATGGAGTTATGAAAATTTTGGAAGATCTTCTAATTGACAATCATATTGTCTTAGAAGCATATATATCCTATATATGGGTAATTGATAATATCCAACGAACTAAATCTTATTCAAGTTCGTTCTTCTCCTAATGGAGAAATATCATTATTTTATGATGCTAATTTCCTTGATATCTTTCAAGGAAACTCATCTAAAGTGTTACCTTTCCTTGGATCAAATCTAAGGAGGTAAGTACTTTAGACGTCTTACTCATCAACTTACATTTCTTGAATTCTTTGAAACCTTTTGCAAAGTATTCGGACTTGTGTTTATTCATAATAAACTATAGTCCAACCGAGAGTGATCTTCGGTGAATGTCATACAACATGAGTAGTATTATGTTGTGGACAATTGCCACTATCTTGCAACCTTTTGGGTTTTAAGCATCATTATATTCTAAACAGTTAACGCTACCATATCATCTCTACTATAGAGACAATCAATTAGATTACTATAATCCAATCATTGATTAATAAAGAACAATGTTTTGTCAAACAAAACATTCATCCATCTCTACTATAGTGACGGAATTAAGTTCCTTAAAATTGGAATGTAAAGACAATCTTTGGTTTTTCCAATTTCTTTGGTAGTTCATATGAGGAAGTTAGTACCATCTGCTTTCGCAGAGATCTATATTTTATTCACGTTCCGAATGTGAAATACTTTCTCTTCTCTCATTAATCTTCTACTTCTTATTAGCCATACTTTTACAACGATTGTAAAACATTGTTACTAATACGGAATCAAGCATTCAAGTAGAAGAACCAACTGTTTTGAACTTTTCAAGAACAATTTACAACACCTTCGAAAGGTGTGTTCTTGACACTTGCAAGACATTTCTTGCAAATACCCCTTCCAATGTCCATCCTTTCATAAAGAAAGTTTGTTCCCTTGGAGTTAATTTTATCTTCTTCATTTGACTTCTCCTTTGACTACAATAGTCATGGTCCCTAAACTCCCACTATCTCTCTTGAAACCTTTTTCAATTGTGTTATACAAATCAAACATTTTGGAGAGTGTGTGGTTATTGTTCACTAGATAGTTTACAATAAACTTAGTGAACCATTAGGATAGGGACATAAAGGTGAAGTCCTAGTTAGTTTCCATCTCGTTAAGTGGTTTATCACTTCAACACTCAATGATTCAAAATCATCATAAGTCCATGTTGATGAACTATTTTTGTCAACCAACCATTATGTTCTAAACATAATTACAAACTTTCAAGAGTTGTTCAAGGCAACTCTTATTTCTTCATACAACAATTTGTAAGTGAAGAATTATGGCACTAAAAGTGTCCTTGTCTTTATGCTAATCTTCTTAAGTTCCTTCGTTCATATAACGAAGGAATAAGCATTGGTTGTTTGTGTTGTCCTCTTCATGATAGACATTTCTAACATGTTCTTCCAATGATACATTATTAATAGGAAGATTGTGAGGATGAGACTTCTTAGGTACATGCACAATCCATTTAAGACAATCTTTGGTATTGTGTTACCAAGTCCGGAAACTATAACATTCGGCCTTTCTTTGTCAAGTTTTGGATAGCGTTTGCAAATATATTGGTAAACAAATACATAACGAATATAAATTGATTGATTTTAAGCCATTTGATTCGGGTCTTTAAATCAAATAGCACCACCCACTATTTTTGGCAAATTCCATATCCCTCATAGGAATTCGAGAGTTTTGGAGGAAACTCTTAGTAGGTTATGGGAGACTCACTATTACCAAGCCCACCTCAGAAGAAAATCATATTGGCTAGCGTTAATAATAAGGAGAGAGTACGCTTACTCATTTGCAACAACCTTTTGCAAGTACCCATCTAGTTTGGCCTCTAGAGAATGATGCCTCAGAAGAATATCATATTGACACATTGCACTTAGTTAAGTCATTCCCACCATGCTAGTTAAAGTAGGGGTTCAAGAATGGCCTCAGAAGAATATCATATTGACCACACTCGTTGCCTACCTTTACTTCATCATATGTGTATAGGCTTCTCCTGAATGTAAGCACATACTTTGCAACCCCAGAACTGGACGAATACGGTGTATGAGTCACAAACGATTGAAGCCTACCATGGTGGAAGGCCACGAAAGAGTATTCTAAGCACTCTCACGCTTTACAACAAGTGCTTAATCCTTTGTTGAACAAACAAAGGAACTTGAGAAGATTAGCACAAAGGCAGGGACACTTTAAGTGCCATATTTCTTCACTTACAAACTATTGTATGAAGAAATAAGAGTTTCTTTGAACAACCCTTAGTTAACACAAACATTTGTGCTTGTTTCTTTGTTATATTTACAAGGAACTTGAGAAGTAAGCACAAGGGCATAGACACTTTATGTACCATGATTCTTCACTTGCAAATTGTTGTATGAAGAAATGAGAGTTGCTTTGAACAACTCTTGAAAGTTTGTAATCTTGTTTAGAACATGATGGTTGTTTGACAAAAATAGTCCATGAATATGGACTTATGATGATTTTGAATCATTGAGTGTTCAAGTGTTAAACCACTTCACTTGAAGGAAACTAGGCTAGGGCTTCACCTTTATGTCCCTACCCAAATGGTTCACTAAGTTTATTGTAAACTATACAGTGTGTTGAAGCACAAAATCAGCGAGACTTTTGAAAACGTAAAGTGTCAAGTTTGTGACCTTCTCTCGATTTCTCCGGTCACCTGGTTAGGATAATATGTAAAGGGATAGAGATAGGGAAGCAAACACAAGATGTACGTGGTTCACCCTAAATTTGGCTACCTCTACAGAGTAGAGGAGTTCTCATTAATAGTGAAGGGCTTACACAAATACATAGGTTCAACATAATCATCATTATTGGATTCTAATGACTAGTTTAAGTACCATAATGACATTTTTTCCTAATTGTAGAAGAATGGTCTTCTTTTATAGTTGAGGAGAGTCTCCGGCTTTCATCCGTGGTCGATGTGGGACTCTAGAAGCTTTATTATGACGTTGATGAAGGAAATTTTAGGAAAAACATGTTCATTTGAATAACATCATATAGCATGCAATTAACAATTAAAGGCGGAATCATGCTTTCATGCATTCAAAAACAAAACATCTACCATGAAATTCAAAGCCTAGTAGATTGGTGAACCTTGACTCAACTTAAAAACAACAATTTGTTAGTTGAGAAATATTTACCTTTGTAGATTCCTCTTTGCATATGCAAAGGATAATCACCCAAGAGATAGGGCCTTCATTCCTTGCTTCTTAGCTCCATGGATTTGGTTGGAAGAATAGGTTCTCCAAGTTCCCAAAATTGAGAACCTCTAAAGATTCTACACCAAGGTTGGATTGGAGAGGAAATGAGTGACCTTGAGGAAATAGAATTGCTAGACAATATCCCCCAAGGTGGTTGGCCTCTTAGAGAGAAATGGAAGCTTTGTGTTCTCACCAATTTTCTCTAAAATCAACAACTTATGAATTTAGTTTATAAAGTTCTTTATATAGTCACTTCTATAAATGACCTAAAGAACCATAAAACCCTAATTCATCACTATAGGCCACTCTAATGGATTTGGGCTTTTGGGCCTTTGTGAATCTTTATTCATTAAGTTGTCATACAACTTAAGTCAATGGGCTTTGACGTTCGAAGCCCATTGGGCCTTAAGGTCCAAAACTATCCCGAGGTCTTTAACGAACTTATTCGTTTGATTAATTAACATATTAATTAATCCTTGCCATAAATAATTAAACCATTTAATTCATCTCCTTTGTTTCTTCAATCTCCACCTTATTTGGTGTACGACACATTAGGTTCCTTTTAGCGAGGCAGTGGGCGATTAAAACCATTTTACATCGATTGTGAATTGAAACTTACTTTCAATTCTCCCTTTAGTGATTACACACGTTTAGGGCTTCCACAAACCATGAGTGACCCCTAGCAGCATATCATGGCTACCCAAGCTAATCAGAAGAGGTAGAGAACCTATTCAGTTTAGGATTACAAATGCAATACGGTCTTTCTCTAATCTAATACTCTTGACCACATTGTTTGGTTTGATAGTTTATTTATTCATGTCTACTATCCAATGTGAATCATTTGCATTTTATGATTACCTTGAATGTGATTTGGAACGCATTCCCTAATCTCATTCATACTCTGGCCAGAGATTTTAATCATATCATAGAGTATTCTCCCTCAAGCCAATTGAAGGTTAGAGATCCCTTGTTGCACATTCACTTGTCTCCATAATTAAGTGGCTTAACCCCAATGATGCCGTGGACACCCCGATGGGGTGACTTTGACATAATCAAAGATCAAGGACTTAACCACAAGACAACAACTGTGATGCCTCAGGTCAAAGGACTAATTTGCATTATCCCAAACATGAGTTCTCATGTGACATGAGTATGAGAACTCCTCGTTGATCGTGTTCAGTGAACTCATTCTCTATTGAGCACCTACGTACTTGTCTTGATGTCACACACACCAATGACTCGAGACTAGTCACTCTCCCTGAGAGAAGACATAGCACGTACTGATCTTATCGGACTGTCAATGCCCAATTGGCAATCCTATGATCAGGAACGTTTAGGATGTGTCTACGAAAGAATGGTCTCCTTAATCTAATTTCATTAGATTGCATTCTCCCAATCACATATTCCTTGGACTTTATCGTTTAAGCATATAACATTTATATGAGACGTCTCAAACAATAATGTTTGCCTTTTATATGTAAACTAGATTAGTTTAACATGTGAAATATCCGTAAAGTATCATCATATGAATGGCTTTAGGGCACATTTCCAACAGTTGACACGTGTCATATTGTGATTGACCTCCTGGGTGGAGGGAAACTCTTGTACTTCGGCAGGGGTGCCTCAGCATGAACCCTTCGATGATTCCTTGAAGATATGAAGTTGACCGGTGCTTGGTAGTTTAGGGATTGGTCAAGTATGGTACAAACAATGCTCCCCTAAGTTCCCAAGTGAGGAAAGCTTCTCGGTTGGGGACTTGAAAAATCCAAGTCACTAAGTAATCATGAAACTTCCTAGTACCGAAATGTAGTAGCATATAGTGGAAGCCCCCCAAGTTTCCAAGCGAATAGGATAGCTGAAGGAGGTGGCTTGATATTCTTGAGTCATTGAAGAAAAAAAAACTACAAAAATTCTCTCCTTTTTTTTTTTTTTTGGAAGTAGCCCAAGTGTATATATTTTTTCTTAAGCCCAATTCCTTCTTTCTTTTTGGTGAGAAAAAAAATTTGGTTGAAGCTTTTTCCTTTTAGTAGATGGCTTGAGTGGTTGAAGCTTTGTACGTGAAGTTTTTGGTTGAAACTTTGTAGTTTTTTGGTTGAATCTTTGTAGGTGAAACTTTTTTGAACTACATAAATAGCCTTTGCTTTCACACTCTTGAGCAAGAGTGCGGAATGTTTTTTTTTATTTTTTTTTTAATTTGAATTTGAATTTTATTTTTATTTATTTTTATTTTCTTTTCATAGTTAGGCAACGTGTGAAGCTTCCTTCTTTCAAGGTGTGGGAAGCTCTACCCTTCAAAATGTGGGAAGCTCAACCCTTCAAAGCGTGGGAACCTTTCTCCCTTCAAAATGTGGGAAGCTTCCTTCCTAGACCGGGCATTTGTGTCGTGTTTTTCGTGTTCGGGTCGTTTTTGTGTCATACCCGATGTGGATGCAAATTTTCGCCTTTTTCTCCTTTGACGAAAATGCACCTGCAAAATAATAACACCTAAGATCAAGGTCAAGAGCCTCATGCTCCCACGATCAATGAGGGGGGCTTTGGCCAAAGAATCTCTGATGTTAGAATTTGAGAGAGAAAATGTTTAGAGAATTTTAGGGAGAGAATGAACTTAACTTTTTGGTGGAGAAATTGGACTAAATATAAGGGTGTGGCCGGCCCTATTTGGAGAAATAGAGACCAGCCACTTATATAATTGCAAGATATTATGTCAATCATATGATGATACTTTACGGACATTTCATATGTTAAACTAATCTAGTTTAATATCAAGGGCAAAGATTATTGTTTAAGCCGTCTCATATAAATGTTATATGCTTAAACGATAAGTCCAAGGAATATGTGATTGAGAGAATACGATCTAAAGAAGTTTGATTCATGAGACTATTCTTTCGTAGACACATCCTAAACGTTCCTGATCATAGGATTGCCAATTGGGCATTGACAGTCCGTTAAGATCAGTACGTGCTATGTCTTCTCTCAGGGAGAGTGACTAGTCTCGAGTCATTGGTGTGTGTGACATCAAGACAAGTACGTAGGTGCTCAATAGAGAATGAGTTCACTGAACACGATCAACGAAGAGTTCTCATATTCATGTCACATGAGAACTCATGGTTGGGATAATGCAAAGTAGTCATTTGACCTGAGGCATCATAGTTGTCTTGTGGTTAGGTACTTGATCTTTGATTATGTCAAAGTCACTCCATTCGGGGTGTCCACGGCATCGTTGGGGTTAAGCCACTTAGCCATGGAGGCAATTAAATGCGCAACAAGGGATCTCTAACCTTCAAACCTTTTGAGGGAGAATACTCTATGATATGATTAAGAATCTCTGGCCAGAGTACGAATGAGATTTAGGAAGTCGTTCCAAATCACATTCAAGGTAATCATATAAGCACACGAATCACATTGGATAGTAGACATGAATAAACTATCAAACCAAACAATGTGGTCAAGAGTATTGTATTAGAGAAAGACCGTATTGCATTTGTAATCCTAAACTGAATAGGTTCTCCACCTCTTCTGATTAGCTTGGGTAACCATGATATGCTGCTAGGTGTCACTCATGGTTTGTGGAAGCCCTAAACGTGTATAAACACTAAAGGGAGAATTGAAAGTAAGTTTCAATTCACAATCGATTTGAAAGAGTTCTAATCGCCCACTGCCTCGCTAAAAGGAACCTAATGGATCGTACACCGTGTAAGGTAGAGATTGAAGTAACAATGGAGATGAGTAAGAATAATTAAATGGTTTAATTATTTATGGCAAGGATTAATTAATATGTTAATTAATCAAACGAATAAGTTCGTTAAAGACCTCGGGATAGTTTTGGACCTTAAGGCCCAATGGGCTTCGAACGTCAAGCCCATTGACTTAAGTTGTATGACAATTTAATGAATAAAGATTCACAAAGGCCCAAAAGCCCATATCCCTTATATGGCCGGCCATGTGTATTGAATTAGGGTTTTTGGTTCTTTAGGTCATTTAAAGAAGTGACTATATAAAGAACTTTATAGCCTAAAATTCATTATGGGTTCTTTTGGAGAAAATTGGAGAGAACATGTCTCTCCTTTTCTCTCTAGGAGGCCGGCCCCCTTGGAGGGTGGATCTAGCAATCCTACTACTCCAAGGTCACTCATTTCTTCTCCAATCTAACCTTGGTGAAGATACTTAGAGGTTTTCAATTTTGGGAACTTGGAGAAACCTATTCTTCCATCCAAATCCGTAGATTTTACAAAGGTATATATTTCTCAACTCACTTTGATTTGAGTTGAGTCTTGGTTCACCAATCTACTAGGCTTTGAATTTCGTGGTTAATGTTTTGTTTTTAAGTGCATGCAAGCATGATTCCGTCTTTTAAATTGTTAATAGCATGCTATTGATGTTGCTTAAATGAACATGTTTTTCGCAAAATTTCCTTCAAGTGGTATCAGAGCCTAGGTCTAGTAGTTGGTGAATCCTTTTGGGTTTTGTAGTTCATAGTTTTGATTTAAAAGTTGTAATATGTTACAAGCTTTATTCTTGTTTCTTTGAATGTAAATTTTGCTAGAAAATTTGTCATCTCAAATGTTGTAGATGTAGTTCATATGAGCATGAATATTGGAGCTAAAATTTGGTGCCATGTTTTGGGAATTTTCGGCCAAATCCAAAGGGTAGATTTTTGGGTTCTTGTTTGACTTGTTAAAAGTGTTTTCAAGTGACTTTTGGAACCCCTATGTACCCTAGTTCGGCCAAATCTAAAGTTTAAATGGTTTTGGGATGTTTTTGGATGAAAAATATTCATGGAAAATTTTGAGTTTTTTCATGAGTGTTCTTCATTGTTCTTGACATTTTTGCCAAGAACATAAAGTTTGGTGTTTTGATTCAAAGTTTTGATTTATTTCATAAAGTTTTTGTTTTATGATTTATTATTTATTTAAATGAGTTAGATATTTATTTAAATGAGTTAGATATTTATTTGAATGGTGTAAGAGATATTGGTGGGTGTGAAATGATTAATTTCCTTTCACACACACCACTTGCTTGCTTTATGTCAAAACTACAAATCAACACACACATCACTCTCTTTGCTCTCCAAAACCGGCCACTCCCTCAATGGGAGTACTTTTGGGGCTTTTATGCAATTACATAAAGTTTTGATACTTTTGTGTATTTGCACTTTGGCCCAAAAGTTTACGTTTTTACGTTTAGGTCCAAAAACGCTAAAGGACAAATTGTTTTGTTCCTTTAATGAAGTTTTTGCATTGTTTAAATTTTGGGTTCTAGTTGTATTTACATGAAGTAGTGGACTTTTGTGTTTTTACAAAGTGACCCCAAAAGTTTGTGTTTACGCAATATAGCACAAAAAGTTGTGGTTATTGCATGATGGCCCAAATTAGGTTGAGAACAAAATTGTTTTGTCTCTTTAAATGAGAATTGGATTTTCATTTCATTTAGCTCCATTTAAATCAATTTTATGGATACAAAAACCAAATGAAAATGTTGCATTCAATTTAATTAGTTAAAGCGTTAATTAATTAAAGGGTGATTATGAACCTAAGCCTACGATAATTGAGCTACGTGAAAGGCCGTTTCCAATTTGTTTGAACCATGGGAATGTGTAGTTAATTTTGGTTGTAATTTGATTTGATCAAATGTTGTAAAAGAGCATAAGCTCTTCTTTACTTTAAAGTAATTTATATATGCAAATGTTGTAATGAGCATAAGCTCACCTTTACTTTGAAGTACTTCTTGAAGGGAAATTTATGAGATTCTAGAATGGGATTTCATTATGACTATCATGCATATACAAATCATATTTCATATACGAAAGCAGCGGAAGCATTTATAACATATTATCAAAGCTATAGTCATGCAAATCCCCTTCAAGGTTCATAGGTTTATATATGATGCATCAAAAACAATTTTATAAGGAAGAACAAAGTGAAGGTTTAGTCTTATACCTCTTGATCTAGACTTGAGACCAAGGATGGACCACCTCCAAGCCCTTTGTTCCTTGAATTCCTTGAGCCTAGCTTCCCTCCTTGCCTCCTCCACTTTGTTAGAATGAGTGCCCCTAGGTTCTCTTCAAGTTTCCAAAGTAGGAAACCTCTAAAGATCCTCACCCACTAGTGTAGTGAGAAGGATGAAGGAATAACCAAAAGGGTGTAAGATATGTTAGTAAAAACACCCCTAAGGTGGCCGGCCTTTGTGGTTCAAGAGAGCTATTTTCTTTTGCCTCTTTGTTCAAAACTCACAAAAACCCTAATGAACAATATCTTTATAAAGTTCCTTAAATAGACAAAAGAAACCTAGTCAACATCTTGACTAAATATCTCACCCTTTCCCACCTAAAGTGGCCGGCCCTCTTTGTGTTGTTTGGGCTTTGGGCTTTTATTATTTCAAGTCATCCAATGCTTGAATAAAAGCCCAATGGGTTTAGGCCCAATTAAACCCGAACGTTTCTTTAAGCCCAAAACGATCTTTATCGCTTTTATGATTTATTTAGACTTTCTAAATTAATCATAACACTTAATTAATCCAATTAATTGTTTCCATCATCCATTAATTACTCACTACAATAGTGTATTGGTGAACAATCTTTTAGGTTCTAATTAGCAAGGCAGTGAGGTGATTGGCATCAATTCATTTGATTATATTTAATGCAATCACTTAGTGAATTGAAACTTCATTTTAATTCACCTTCTTCTTTGATGACTACGTTTAATCATCTAGAAGAACTCACAAGCTATGAGTGACATCTAACCATATGTCATAGCTACCCAAGCTAATGTAGAAGTTTATTCGGAGAACCTATTCCGTTGGAATTACAATGTAATTCGATCCTTCTCTAATACAATACTCTCAATCACATTACTAGGGTATGGATATATTATGTCAAACCCCTAATGTGATTATTTCTTCTTATATGATTCATTTGAGTCGTATAGGAACGCTTTCCTTTTAATACGCTCGATACTTCGGCCGAAGATTCCCGAATCATATCTTAGAGTATTCTTCCTCTCTTATCGAGGATTAGAGATTCCTTGTTGCGCATACACTTGCCTTCATGACTAAGTGGCTTAACCCCGACTATGCCGTTGACGCTCTGATAGAGTGACGTTTGACATAATCAAAGATTAAGTACTTAACCACAAGACAACGACGATGCCTCAGGTCTAAGGACTACTTACATTATTCCAACCATTTGAGTTACTTGCTTGACATGTGAGTAGACCTCCATACAAGTACTCTCGTTCGATTGTGTTCAGTGAACTTCATTCCCCTAATGAGCACCTACATACTTGTCTTAGTGTCACAACACGAATGGGATGAGACTTTCCATCCTTCCATTTGAAGCAGACACAGCATGTACCGATCTATGCATTGTCAGTATCCCTCCGACAATCCAATGACCAGGAACCTTTTTGGACATTTGGTTATGTGAAGAAGGTCTCTGTAGTCTAACATCATTAGATTACTTCTTCAATCGATCCATTGTCCATGGATACACTATTTAAGACATATATCGTTCATTGAGATAGTCCTAATTCGTGTCTTTGCCATTTGATGTATAAGAATCATCTATACATCCATTCATTTGTCCTGAAAGGTTTCTTCCAAAGAATGACTTTCAGGGCATATTTCCAACAATCTCCCACTTGCACTAAAGTCAATCACTAGTGTATCTTATACATCTAGTCGAGAGAGCTTATGCTCGTAGGTTAACTTGGTTATGTATTAATCCCCTTTTTATTTAAAAGGGATTTTCTTATCAAATGTTTCCAAAACATTTGATGATGTCTCTTTATTGTGTTCGAATATTTTGATGAGACCTTGATTCCATGGCTTGAGCTATCGCCCCATTACGTCGTAGTACCCTACTAACGACCTTATGGTTTGGATTCAATCATTGGTTCTAAAAGAACCCCTTCCATTCAAAACACCTTTTGAAGCAGTTTCTAAAACTATATATCGATATATATATTTCGTTTGTATACTTTATACAAACGTTGCTCCAACCTTGAGACCATTGTAGTACAATACTAACAATTCATTCATATGATTAGTACTTCATCCATTATGAAGTTCCATTTGTTAAAATGGCTTATTTTCACTTTGGTTAACAACCTAAGTGAATGCACGCTTCCAGAGTCCCACTCTGATGTTTCTTTCTTAAAGACAATAATACTCTATCAGTTGCTTTGGTTCTGATCCTGGGATATAGTAATATCTTAAAGTGATAAACTCAGTGGTTTCTTCACCTTTGGATATCTACTTCACAAGTCAATACATGTGTCCCTTTTGTGATTTTATGACACATTCATTATAAGGGTTATGAAAGTGACTTCATATCACATAGGAAAATGCTTTCTTAAATCTTCAACATTTGAGAGTTAAATTCCCCAAATAACATCCTTGAGATAGCCTTGCTATATCAATAAGTCCAATTTCAAGTCTATACTTTAAAATTGACCGTGTCATGTTTTGTCAATTTTTTTCCGAGTAACATCTATGTTTTTTCAAGTCTATCAAATAGACTTTATCTACATAATGTTGCTCAAATTATAACATCACTCCCACTGGCCTTGTCGTAACTTAGCATTCATTCAAAAATTAACAATTATATTTTCTTGATTTGAATGCATATTGCTCCCTTTAACTTGTCTTGGATCTATTGACAATCATTAAGATCCTTTTAGCTTATTGATGATGTCTTAACTATTTTGAGAATATCAACAACTCTAGCTAACACAAGTTTATTTAAACGAATCATACACAAAAGAATTTCTTCTCAAGTAATTCCATGAAATGTGTGACTTACTTTATTAAGTCTATTCATTATATGGTGTCATACACCATACTTCAAGTTTTAGTCATACTAAGACCTTTAATGTAGTCATATAAGAATTATCCAAGTCTTCAGTGGAAGCTTGGCTCCTACTAAGGATATAGAAACTCAACCATTCCTTCTAGGTGGTTGATATAATTCATTATCAAAACTACATAGAGCAATATCGTTACATGAGACGTTGAATTTGGATTGTCTCTTTGTTAAACCATATGTTGTGACTCATTTTGAAACTAATCCCCTTTTGTTTCATCAACTTGTCCATATGCTTTGTTATTAGCTTGTTCTCATAAAAGAGAATAATGGACAACTCCCAACATATAACCATTTTATGCTAGGTTGACGAAACCAACATTCAAAGACTATTCTTTAGAATGTCACACAACATAGAATTTTAACGTTTGAAGAGCTTGAGTCTTTTAACAATTAAAATTGCAAACTCTTAATAATAGTCAAGTACTATTATTCTTTAGACAACTATAAACCAATCATATTCAAGTTTATATCCATTTTTCACACCTCCCACTATTTCTCATGACTTTAATGAGAAATCATTTCATACATACAAAATGTATAAAAGTGGATTATATTGGTATAAGACATTGTGTAGTAGCTTTAAAACATTTCAAGCTTATTTGTTTCAATCTTCATTAAGTTAATGTCTTGTTATCAAGTGACTAAAGTCTTTAAACATTTTATAGATTTAGACACTTCTTTCTTGGTTTAATCACTAATACAATTGACATTTTTAAAACCTTTTAAACAATCCCCAATTAGTTGTTCAAAACTACTAATTGAATCAAGAGTGATCTTGATCATTGTATTTCAAGTGACAACCATATAAGAAACGTTTTTCTTATCATTTATATCATTATAATGTGATCTTCCATTTCTTCAAGAAAGGAATCTCTAGACTTTTTGTCAATTCATATAGAACTCATAGGTAGACAATTGGAACCAAATCTAAAGATTCATTGTATCCTTTTATGTCCTACATGCGAGATCTATCCATAATTGATAAATCTAAAGTTTGGTTATCATATTACAATAAGTGATATAACTCTTGTATCTTATCTAGGATACAACAAGACAATTTT
Source organism: Malus fusca (assembly GCA_035220775.1). Classification (NCBI taxonomy): domain Eukaryota; kingdom Viridiplantae; phylum Streptophyta; class Magnoliopsida; order Rosales; family Rosaceae; genus Malus; species Malus fusca. The sequence goes on along the minus strand of CM069074.1, from coordinate 37,044,758 downwards.
CAATTCATAACACTACTTTAAGGAAATAGTATATTAAAAAGGCATTCATCACATTACGTTAATATGATATTTCAAACATTCATAATGTTTAATACAAAAAGTATTAGCTCTATACATTTAGAGACTAATTTAAATACCTTTATACATTTAGGCATTAATAGTGACTTTCCATCATATGAAGCCACATAATAAGTTCTTAACAAAATAAGAAAGCTTAAAGACAATCTTTAATGCCTAACAAACTTCCTAAGTAGTAAGCAAAAAATATAGTGGCCGAACCCTTCACCACATTTTCCTTGCTTGTTCATCTTCTACTTGGCTTCTCCACCTATATACAATTATACAAGTGATTAGCACTTTATATCAAATATAAATATTTAGAAGATCTAACATTTAGAATTGAAGATAAGAACATAAACCATACCTTGTGGCTTGTCCTTAAGGCTTGCAAGGTATAACCTGCAATTCCTCCTCCAATGCCCTTCCTTTCCACAGTGGTGGCAAGTCCCTTTGGGCTCTTTTGCCTTCTTTTTCCTCACTCCTCCTTTCGGCTTAGGAGTGGGGGACTTCTTCTCCTTCCCTTTGCCTTTGCCTTGCGGCTTGGCCTTGGAAGATGATGGCTTGTTGTAGGCTACTGCAGCAGTCCCTACAACGCTCTCTTTCTTCATAGTCTTCTCGGCAGTTACTAACATATTTAGTAACTCAGAGAGAGTACTATCCATCTTATTCATATTGTAGTTCATTACGAACTGCGCGAATGAATCAGAAAGAGAAGCCAATATGAAGTCCTGGGCCAATTCCCCGTCAAGTGGAGTACCAAGGTTCTCCAATTGTTCAATGAATCCTATCATCTTCAGTACATGTTGATGTAGGGGCCTAAATGTAAATAAGAAAAGTTAGGGGTAAAAACGTAAATACTCAAAAGTATAAAATATCAACTTTTCAAAGATTACAAAAGACCCCCCAAGTGGATAAATCCACTAGGGTGGCCGGCCACATTAAGGGGGATGGGAAGTCTCACCCATCAAGCTTTAATTCAATGCAAAATAGAAAAAATCCAAATTTGCTTGTCACTTGGTTTTGGCATTAAATGGTTTTAATGGAAAAAGGTGATGGAAATCTCCTAGACAAGTCTAGGGTTTTATAAGTTTTAATATGGTTATGGATGGTAAGAACATCATCCAAAACCATAAAACTATGCATGAAAACCAAATACAACCATTTTCACCCAAAACCAAACTATGAACACCAAGAACAAAACCATGTACAATTTTTCAAGATTTGTGTATTCTTGGTGATTTTTCAAACCCAAAAACTTAAGTGACAAGTTTTCTATTTTCTATCTTTAAAATGATGTGTGAGTGTCTTACAATAAAACACAAACACATGCCCAAAAGTCCCCAAAACCGTGCCAACCACAAAGAACAAAATCCCAAAATTTTATTCATGACTTATTCTTCATTCATGCATACAAAACAACTTTCACATGCATATCTTTTCAACTATTGATTTATATTTTTCAACCATTGAAAAACAAAAGATAAACATACTTTAAATGAAGAAATAATATGTCAAATTAGTTTAAAACTCAATTTTCATTCATGCATACAAAACAACTTTTGCATCCATACCTTTCTCAACTATTGACTAACATTTTTCAACTATTGAAAAACAAAAGATAAACATATTTTGAATGAAACAATAATATGTCATACATAACATTAATACCCATATGCATAAAATCCAAAAGGACACATTATACATAAACCTTTGGCTCTGATACCACTTGAAGGGAAATTTATGAGATTCTAGAATGGGATTTCAATATGACTATCATGCATATACAAATCATATTTCATATACGAAAGCAGCGGAAGCATTTATAACATATTATCAAAGCTATAGTCATGCAAATCCCCTTCAAGGTTCATAGGTTTATATATGATGCATCAAAAACAATTTTATAAGGAAGAACAAAGTGAAGGTTTAGTCTTATACCTCTTGATCTAGACTTGAGACCAAGGATGGACCACCTCCAAGCCCTTTGTTCCTTGAATTCCTTGAGCCTAGCTTCCCTCCTCGCCTCCTCCACTTTGTTAGAATGAGTGCTCCTAGGTTCTCTTCAAGTTTCCAAAGTAGGAAACCTCTAAAGATACTCACCCACTAGTGTAGTGAGAAGGATGAAGGAATAAACAAAAGGGTGTAAGATATGTTAGTAAAAACACCCCTAAGGTGGCCGGCCTTTGTGGTTCAAGAGAGCTATTTTCTTTTGCCTCTTTGTTGTTCAAAACTCACAAAAACCCTAATGAACAATATCTTTATAAAGTTCCTTAAATAGACAAAAGAAACCTAGTCAACATCTTGACTAAATATCTCACCCTTTCCCACCTAAAGTGGCCGGCCCTCTTTGTGTTGTTTGGGCTTTGGGCTTTTATTATTTCAAGTCATCCAATGCTTGAATAAAAGCCCAATGGGTTTAGGCCCAATAGGCCCAATTAAACCCGAACGTTTCTTTAAGCCCAAAACGATCTTTATCGCTTTTATGATTTATTTAGACTTTCTAAATTAATCATAACACTTAATTAATCCAATTAATTGTTTCCATCATCCATTAATTACTCACTACACTAGTGTATTGGTGAACAATCTTTTAGGTTCTAATTAGCAAGGCAGTGAGGTGATTGGCATCAATTCATTTGATTATATTTAATGCAATCACTTAGTGAATTGAAACTTCGTTTTAATTCACCTTCTTCTTTGATGACTACGTTTAATCATCTAGAAGAACTCACAAGCTATGAGTGACATCTAACCATATGTCATAGCTACCCAAGCTAATGTAGAAGTTTATTCGGAGAACCTATTCCGTTGGAATTACAATGTAATTCAATCCTTCTCTAATACAATACTCTCAATCACATTACTAGGGTATGGATATATTATGTCAAACCCCTAATGTGATTATTTCTTCTTATATGATTCATTTGAGTCGTATAGGAACGCTTTCCTTTTAATACGCTCGATACTTCGGCCGAAGATTCCCGAATCATATCTTAGAGTATTCTTCCTCTCTTATCGAGGATTAGAGATTCCTTGTTGCGCATACACTTGCCTTCATGACTAAGTGGCTTAACCCCGACTATGCCGTTGACGCTCTGATAGAGTGACGTTTGACATAATCAAAGATTAAGTACTTAACCACAAGACAACGACGATGCCTCAGGTCTAAGGACTACTTACATTATTCCAACCATTTGAGTTACTTGCTTGACATGTGAGGAGACCTCCATACACGTACTCTCGTTCGATTGTGTTCAGTGAACTTCATTCCCCTAATGAGCACCTACATACTTGTCTTAGTGTCACAACACGAATGGGACGAAACTTTCCATCCTTCCATTTGAAGCAGACACAACATGTACCGATCTATGCATTGTCAGTATCCCTCCGACAATCCAATGACCAGGAACCTTTTTGGACATTTGGTTATGTGAAGAAGGTCTCTGTAGTCTAACATCATTAGATTACTTCTTCAATCGATCCATTGTCCATGGATACACTATTTAAGACATATATCGTTCATTGAGATAGTCCTAATTCGTGTCTTTGCCATTTGATGTATAAGAATCATCTATACATCCATTCATTTGTCCTGAAAGGTTTCTTCCAAAGATTGACTTTCAGGGCATATTTCCAACACTTCTTTCTTGCTTTATTTGATATGCATGAAAATGGAGTAGTTGGGTCCAACGCCCCTAGGAACAACACGCCTTAATGTGATTAAACGCGTAACTAAAATCAATCATCATCCCTAGTCCGAGATTCAACACTAGGCTCGTGTTGAATCTAAACAAAGGTTCATAGTCATCATAAGGCCCTAAGGCAACTATATAGTCCATTAAATGAATGCAAACCTTATGTTAGTAGTATCATATACTCTTGCTTTAAAAACCGTTTTATAAGCATAGTGGGAGTATTATATACAGCTAAATTCAATCCAATGGACCAATAGTTGTAATAGGACCAAAATTGTTTTAATAAAAATTAAAATGAATATTTGTGTGTGATGAGACCTAAAACCCTCAACCAAACCATTATTAAGTTGATAAGCGTGATAGTGCTTTGAACACTCTTTCGTGGCCTTCCACCGTGGTGGGATCCAATTGTTTATGACTTGTACACCGGCTTCACCCTATCATGGGGGAGTACAAAGTGCATGCTTATACTCAGGAGGAATCCATAAACATATGATGAGGTTAGTGTAGGCAACGAGGATAGCCAATATCATATCATTGTGAGGCTATTCTTGAACCCCTTCACGAACTAAGCATGGTGGGAATGACTTAACTAAGTACAATGGAGCCAATATCATATCATTGTGAGGTAACATTCTCTAGAGGCCAAATAAGATGGGTACTTGCAAGAGATGCAAATGAGTAAGCGTACTCTCTCATTATTATTAATGCTAGCCAATATCATATCATTGTGAGGTGGGCTTGGTAATAGTGAGTCTCCCATACCCTACTAAGAGTTTCCTCCAAAACTCTCGAATTCCAATGAGGGATATGGAATTTGCCAAAAATAGTGGGTGGTGCTATTTGATTTAAAGACCCAAATCAAATGGCTTAAAATCTATCAATTTATATTCGTTATGTATTTGTTTACCAATATATTTGCAAACGCTATCCAACTCTTGACAAATAAAAACCGAATGTTTTAGTTTCCGGACTTGGTACCACAATCCCAAAGAATGTCTTAAAAGGATTGCATATGTATCTAAGTAGTCTCATCCTCACAATCTTCCTAATGATAATGTATCATTGGAAGAACATGTTAGAAAAGTCTATCATGAAGAGGACAACACAAACAACCAATGCTTATTCCTTCGTTATATGAACAAAGGAACTTACGAAGATTAGCATAAAGACAAGGACACTTTTAGTGTTATTAGTTCTTCACTTACAAATCGTTGTATGAAGAAATAATGAGTTGCTTTGAACAACCCTTAGTCAATGCAAACACTAGTGCTTGTTTCTTTGTTAAATGAACAAAGAACTTAAGAAGAAAGCACAATGGCATGGACACTTTATGTGCCATGATTCTTCACTTACAAATTGTTGTATGAAGAAATTAGAGTTGCCTTAAACAACTTTTGAAAGTTTGTAATTATGTTTAGAACATAATGGTTGGTTGACAAAAATAGTCTATAAACATGGACTTATGATGATTTTGAATCATTGAGTGTTGAAGTGATAAACCACTTAACGAGACGGAAACTAGGCTAGGACTTCACCTTTATGTCCCTAACCTAATGGTTCGCTAAGTTTATTGTAAACTTGATAAGCTCATATTTATACATATTTTACATCAAATTCTCTCGTCTTTTCTTAGTTAGCTTCTTATATTTTTGAGTTATTTACTTTGTTTTTGTGTTTTATCGAATTTATCTAGCTAAGAAAATAAAAATAGCACAAGTGTGATTTTAAGTAATAAATTCGTCATTTCTACCTTGCTCACTTATTTTATTGTTGTAACTTAAGAAAACATTTTGGCAGAAAAATAATAGGAGGGCTGCCAACTTGGAGGAGAAAAAGAAAAAATGGAAAGGGCAGCTGCCAGCTTGGTGAAGAAAAGAAATAAAAAAAATATAGCAAAGGCATGGCAGACACGGGTTGAGTGGAATCCAAAAGGAAGTGGAGAGGATGGCAGAAGGCATAAACAAATAGTGAGGACAGCTGAAATAATAAAAAGAAAGAAGCAAAGCTGCTTGGCAGTTGGAACGGAAAGAAAGGAAGCTGCCTTGGCAGCTGGCGCAATGGAGAACACATGGGAGGCCAGGAAACCAAAGCTGCCTTTGCAGCTGGCAAGGTCGAGGAAGAAAAGAAACAGCTGACTGGTCAGGTGGAAGACTACGAAGAGAAGAGAGGCCAGCTGGAATGGGGGTTAAAAAACCAGTCAACTTTGCAATATTAAAGAGAGCCTCGGGGGGAGGACTGAAGGGGAGCAGGGAGCAGGGAGCTGCTCTCCACGGGCAGCGAGAGAAGAGAGCCTCGGGGAGTAGGCTGCCCTTGGCAGCTGGGGGAGAACACGGAACTATGAGAACGTGCGCGCGGGGGGAGCGCGAGGGAGACGTGGGAACTTGAAGAGGACTGTCGCAAGAAGGAAAGCAGGGGAGGGGGATGCGGGAACTGCCAGACGCGGAAAATAAGAAGGAGAAAGAAGGGCCTTGGACAGAGGGAGGACAGGTCAGCAGAGAGCTGCTTTGGCAGCGTGCGCAGTGAAGAGGGAAACAGAAAAACAGGAGCTGCTCTCCACGAGCAGCAAAGAAACAGAAGAAGCAGAGTCCCCTGATCGTCCCTATCCACCAAAATCCTCAACTCCTCATTTGGTTTTATTTTTCTTAAACTCATGTTTAATTTAATTTGCTTTTCAATTATATTAAACATGTATAATTAATTTCTGTTTAGTTAGAGGGGAATTTGAAACCATGGATAAATGTTTATTATGATTTGATTTACTCCAGTTATGAATTTTTGAACGTTGGATGTGGTTTACTTTTCTGATTTGATTAAGAACTTGTTTATGTATGTGGGTTGAGGGTCGACACTTAAATTTGCATGCTTAGACTTGATGCTAGGATATAAGGGAATTTCACCTAATCGTTATGAACTTATATTCATGAGTAGTAAAAATCGCTAGTCACGATTGTGTTTAGTAAACCCTAGGATGGATTAACATGCGTATTCCATAGTTATGAATACCTAGTCGATGCTTATGTTTTTCATAGAACTTAATGATTCTTGCTTGTATCTCTATTATGCAATTCATGTAGGGAACTTGTAGGGAATGTTTTGGGTTGTCGTATGCAATCATCCAACCTAATAACTTGTGGAAAATCTGAAGGTTAATTTAAGCGGACCTAATTAACTTGGAGCATTGTCATTTATTCGTGTGTTGAAATCATAACTGGGAATTAAATTATATGCATATATTCATGTGTGGATAAGGAACCCTCTAACTAACGTCTCATCATTTTATTCTATAAAATATATTTTCTTTGAAGTTTGTTTTTAAGTTTCTGTTTTAATTTACTTCTCGTCAAAAATCAATCCCCCATTTAATTTAAAGTGTTAGATTTGTTAGAAATCAATTTAGTTTGTGTTTTCTTGAGTCTTGAATTATTTTGAGTCTTTTGATTTGTTTTAGTTTATTTGTTTGTTTTATTTTGAGTGATTCTAGTTAAGTGTTTTGATTTTAGTTTAGTGTTTTAAATTTTGTTTTTACGTTTTTAATTTAATTTTACTTTGGTTAGCATCCCTAGTTAATCCCCGGTTAGAACGATCCCTACTTACATCATTACTACAATTGTCACAAATAGGGTTTAATTTGTGCGTTAACTGATTTTCGCATCAAATTTTTGGCGCCGTTGCCGGGGATTAGCAAATTTGCTAATCCCTTGTTTATGTTTTTGTTTGTGTTTTATTTTATTTTTTTTTTATTTGTGTTTATTTTAATTTTTTTTTTTGTTATGTTTTTTTTTTTTTTTTTTTTTTTTTTTTTTAACTTTTGATATTTGATTTAGTTTTCTTTCTTTGATTTTAGGTACAAATGGAGCGAGACATGGCACTTGCATCCATCCAGGCTCAATTGGCGAATCTCACGTCTCAATTAACTCAGAATGCCGGAAGGACCACAATGCCAAGTGTCCCTACATTTGGTGCATCGTATGGGCAAGGATATCAAACTCATCAATGTCCCCAATTTTCTGCAAATGAAGATGTTTGGGGATATTAAGGCTATAACCAATCAAGGGGCAACATGTTTTCCAACGCTTGCAATTCAGATTGGAGAGGTAATTCAGATTATATGTGGGATGAACCTCAACAATTTCAACAAGGTGGATATTGGCAGCAAGACGAGTTCTATTCAAGACCTATGCAGCCACCACAGCATCCCCTACAACAATTCCAATCAAATCAAAGTATGCCCGTGAATTATAATGAAATTCTTGAAGGACTAATTTCTTTGACGCAGGGTTCACAAAAAGAAGAACAATTGCCGCCGTCGGAAGAGTTCTATCAGTGGCCATATGAACCGTCACAGCCACCACAACAATCAGCCCAATTCAATTCAGGTACGTCCTTCAAGAATATAACGATGCTTTGGGTAGAGATGATATGGTAGTATTAACTGTTTAGAATATAACGATGCTTAAAACCCAAAAGGTTGCAAGGTAGTGACTAATCCCAACTAAAGTTGTGATACCTCTAAAACATAAATTACGAGTTGGTAATAGATGGATGCTATGGATCGTTAGATCCGGATCCAATACCTTCTTATTAAAATTGTATAGAGGCGAAATGTTCGAATCTTTATTCTTTTGGAAAGAACAAAGAATCACAAAGTTGTTGAGGTTAATTCACTTAGATGTTAGTGGCACTTGTCCACAACATAATACTACTCATGTTGTATGACATTCACCGAAGATCACCCTCGGTTGGACTATAGTTTATTTTAAATAAACACAAGTCCGAATACTTTGCAAAAGGTTTCAAAGAATTCAAGAAATGTAAGTTGATGAGTAAGACGTCCAAAGTATTTACATCCTTAGATTTGATCCAAGGAATGGTAACACTTTAGAATAGTTTTCTTGAAAGATATCAAGGAAAGAAGCATCATATGATAATGGATTTCTCCATAAGGAGAATAACGAACTTGAATAAGATTTGGTTCGTTGGATATTATCAATTACCCATATATAGGATATATACTTCTAAAATAATATGATTGTCAATTAGAAGATCTTCCAAAGTTTTCATGACTCCATAGGATGTAGTTAGAAAGAAAGACAAATCTTAATAATGTTAAGATTTGGGGTTGTGTGCCAATAAGCAATATTTGTTTGAGAATTATCTTGTGAATATCCTTAAATTAACATTTGGATATCACTTCTATAAACCAACTAACAAAGGTTGTTTTGTTGGGTAGTTCATTGTAATCCTACAATATGATTTGCCTAAGATAGAGCAATGAACGAAAGATAGAACTCAAAGAATGGGTTCTTTGAGAGACAAGATGATAATCAACAAATATAACAACCTAGTTCCTATACCACAAGCTCCAAGGTAGTCGAGAAAGATTTATAAACCGTCTCAGTTGAATGGTTTGAACTTTATGACTATGTCATAGAGTTGCACCTCTTAATTCGAAAGAAATAAGAATGAAAATCCTTATGACTACATTGAGTGTATATACGATATATACTCAAGGAAATGGTAAAGTACCATTTGACACAAAATAATGAAACCTTCATAGCTAATTGGTAGCTTAAGGTGGCTACAATCAAAGAGAATGGTTGACTTTGAAGGAACCATTTTTGATGTAGTCTTAGTTTCAATTAATTCGAAGATTGCTAACTACAACTAAAAGTTGATTCAACGTTTGGACATAATATGAGTTTCCAAAACCATTATTAAGATAGTCTTGATAATATATGTCTAAAACTATGAATCACAAGACATGTAAGTTGTAGAGATCCATCCATCATGGATCTTAGCAAGCTAGTGGGAGCCATAAGCGTCTTATGAGAGAAAAATCAAATTGTTTGATTTCTCATAAAGATGTAAATGAATCTTTTGTTTACTAGGTTTACAAAAGATCAGTGGGAGTTAATCATGTTCCTAAATTTGTATATATATATATACATATATATGATATATTAATTTTGGAAATGAAAAGAATACTTCTTCGTTAAAGTTATGACTTTAAGCATTCTATAACGATAGAATGTATATGGGAGACATAGTCTATAAACATGGGATGGAAATCTATAATGATAGATTTCAAGATATAATTGGATTATATCAATCCCTAATGATAGACAAAAGATGCTAGGAATTTTCTCATATGATGATAAACTTCAATCAGAAGAACAACTCGAGTAAGACTAGAAGGTAGCTCTTCTCAAAGGGAACGTACCCTTTGGCTCCCAAAGAAATAATGCGTAAATAGAATCCTTTATGCATACGCAGAAAGGTGATTTACGTATTTCATATTGTATGAAAAACGTTGATATGACTCGTACCAAGAACGGTACAAGACGATATCAGTGCAATCCCAGAATCAGAACCATGGCAATTGTCAAGTGATTCCTTAAGTATTTAAGAAATACTAAAGGATAGATTCTTCAAAGAATGAGGAAGAATTAGAGTAACGTAAAGGAAGCGTAAATGTATTAGATTATGAATCTAATCCATCATTGGATGTTTCTTCATTATTAATGAAGAGATAAACATATATCTCTTTATTATGACTAAAGAGATATTTGGATGGAAACATTAAAGTAATGACTTTAGTGTGTTCCATTATGAATGCAAAATATATTGCCATATAGAAGCTTACAACAATGTTGTTTGGATGAGAAAGTTCATTTATGAACTCTCTATTCGATTCCAACCAGAAAGTGTATCTAGTGTACTGACACTATGACACTAAAGGGGCGATAGCTCAAGCCAGGGAATCAAGGTCTCATCAAGATCCGAACTCATATGAGAGACTGAACCACATGATTGAGAATCATGTATAATGGTAACGTCGTTATTCTCAAGGTTGCTTCTATGGATAACATATAGATATCCATTGTCTAGGCCTACTACTCAGCCATTTATGAGATGACTACAGAAGAGGTATCATCACTGATGACCAAGCTGATTGGCTCTAGTGCAAGTGGGAGATTGTTGGAAATGTGCCCTAAAGCCAATCATATGATGATACTTTACGGACATTTCATATGTTAAACTAATCTAGTTTAATATCAAGGGCAAAGATTATTGTTTAAGCCGTCTCATATAAATGTTATATGCTTAAACGATAAGTCCAAGGAATATGTGATTGAGAGAATACGATCTAAAGAAGTTAGATTCATGAGACTATTCTTTCGTAGACACATCCTAAACGTTCCTGATCATAGGATTGCCAATTGGGCATTGACAGTCCGTTAAGATCAGTACGTGCTATGTCTTCTCTCAGGGAGAGTGACTAGTCTTGAGTCATTGGTGTGTGTGACATCAAGACAAGTACGTAGGTGCTCAATAGAGAATGAGTTCACTGAACACGATCAACGAAGAGTTCTCATATTCATGTCACATGAGAACTCATGGTTGGGATAATGCAAAGTAGTCATTTGACCTGAGGCATCATAGTTGTCTTGTGGTTAGGTACTTGATCTTTGATTATGTCAAAGTCACTCCATTCGGGGTGTCCACGGCATCGTTGGGGTTAAGCCACTTAGCCATGGAGGCAATTAAATGCGCAACAAGGGATCTCTAACCTTCAAACCTTTTGAGGGAGAATACTCTATGATATGATTAAGAATCTCTGGCCAGAGTACGAATGAGATTTAGGAAGTCGTTCCAAATCACATTCAAGGTAATCATATAAGCACACGAATCACATTGGATAGTAGACATGAATAAACTATCAAACCAAACAATGTGGTCAAGAGTATTGTATTAGAGAAAGACCGTATTGCATTTGTAATCCTAAACTTAATAGGTTCTCCACCTCTTCTGATTAGCTTGGGTAACCATGATATGCTGCTAGGTGTCACTCATGGTTTGTGGAAGCCCTAAACGTGTATAAACACTAAAGGGAGAATTGAAAATAAGTTTCAATTCACAATCGATTTGAAAGAGTTCTAATCGCCCACTGCCTCGCTAAAAGGAACCTAATGGATCGTACACCG